>JANRMT010062836.1:1482951-1527316 GCA_026402145.1 Polypterus bichir lapradei
TCTATCTATCTATCTATCTATCTATCTATCTATCTATCTATCTATCTATCTTTTTCTTGATCACATCTAAAACACACACACACATGCATAAAATGGGTCCATCCCTTCTGAGAGTCCACAGGCACCAAAGCAGCATCTCTCTCTATATTTTGCTCCCAAGCACAAGTAGCCCCACCAGAACTTTTATGCCAAAAACACCACTGGTGTGGAATGATGTATTTGCATTATGACTGACATAATGGGTCCCATGTCAACTAAAATGTTTGGCTTTTATTTCATCTGTCTGTAGAATATTCTTGCAAAGTCTTGGGGATCATCCAAGTGCTAAAAAAATAAGCATTTATGTTGTCCTTTTTTGCATTTTTTATAAATCCTTTGTGGCTTTGTGGATTGTTTTACATTACACCATTGATGTAATTTTGTAGGACTCCCTTGGCGTAATTTTATTAGGCCATCTTAGGAAAATTTACTACTGGTCTGATAGCTTTTTATTTGTAGATGAAATCTCTCACTGTGGTTCAGTGGAGTACAAAAACTGTACAGATGGCATTGCAGCCTTTCCCAGACTGATAAAACATGAACAATTTTCTTCTGATCTTTTCAAGAATTTTCTTTGATTGTGACATCATGGACTTGTCAAATCTTTATAATCAAGACTGCACATTTTCAGTCAACTAACTCCAATTATTCCCTTAACCCTTAACTGGGATTATTTATTAGGGGGAAATTTACTTTTTCGCAGAGTGTCTGTTGGTTTTAGATAACTGAAATTCCCCTTGGGATTAATAAAGTATCTATCTATCTATCTGAAATGTCTTAAAAATGTATTATTTGTTAACACAGGTGCCCTTTATCCAATATTAGGTTTTGGTTGAAAATTTCAAATCATGTAGTATCAAAATTTTTCAATAGGACAGGAAATCAGCAAGGGGGCATTTCGTATATTATGACATTAGATTTTGATCTTAGACCCCAAGATAAGACTGTGATTGCAATTCCCCAAAGGAATAAAAAAAAATGCAATATTGAATCTAAATAACTAAGTCCAAACACATACAGTAGGTTAGGTTAATTTTGCTCAGGGATTCCAGCTGGTAGCTGATTCCCGGTTTCTTTATTCCAGTCTATGGAATCATGAATTTTTTACAAGTACATGGCCACACACTGTTGTAGTCAAAGATGATTCCTAACACAAAACATACACCTCTTCACAGGCAAAGTTCCCTCTCTAAGGCTACTTTAAAGATACCTGACCCTGGTGCTTCTGAACTTCCTGTTCAGAATCACATGACTGGGAGGTGATTGGCTCACACTCTGTGTTTGTCACCCTTATTGGGCAGTCCTTTGCTTTTTGTCTTCCAGTGACCCAAACATTTTTTTCCCAAATCTCATAGGGCATGGCTTTTAGGTTCCTAGCACCACTCAAACTCAACCTTCTTAAGCTTACTTCCAGTCCTCACCTGAGAAACATAGAGAACACACTGTGAGGCATCTGGAGCTCCTCTACTTCTGCCCTGGATTTTCCTAATACACTTGACATGGACATCAAAGAGCACATATTATTAACTTACAATGTGTATGCATCTTTCAAACAACTATGCTTCAACTATGATCTTCCTTTTCCACACTAATTTTTCCATTTACAATTTAGAAACCTTGTTAAAAGAATTCATCAATATTCATCATCTACACTTCAATCTATATTAGCTAGTGATGATGAAGACACCAGTAAAAATTCCAGACTTTTAACTTCTTCTTTCAGCTGCTTCCGTTAGGGGTTGCCACAGTTAACTACCAATTTAAAAGATGCACATCCTTAATCATTTTTTCATGGAGTTGCTTCAAGTGTTCTTTTGTCTTTATTGTGCAGATGAAGTTGTGGTACTGTGGTCGAAATTTAACATCTTATTAACAGGAAAATTCAGTAATCAAGCTGGAGAAAAGCAGTTCATTGTATCTTTTAATGACTCCTCGGCAAAATGCCTTAGAGGGAGCATTCTTCAAAAGCAGTCCATTAAAGCATGGTCAGAATGATGAGAGAAACAAAGAATAGAGATTCATTTTATAAACTGTTGAATTTACATACAGTGTCAATCAACACATACATTTTACTCTGGTTGGTTCATTGGTTTACACCCAAATGATTCATATAAAATAAAAGTCTGTTATATTATATTCTGGTTTTTCTTATACCTATATATACTCAGCAAAAAAAGAAACGTCCCTTTTTCAGGACTGTGTATTTCAACAATAATGTTTTAAAAATCCAAATAACTTTACAGATCTTCATTGTAAATTGTTTAAACAATGTTTTCCATGCATGTTCAATTAACCATAATCAATTAATTAACATGCACCTGTGGAATGGTCGTTAAGACCTTAACAGCTTACAGGTCTAAAAACGCAGGACACTAAAGAGACTTGTCTACCAACTGTGAAAAACACCCAAAGAAAGATGCCCAGGGTCCCTGTTCATCTGCGTGAACGTGCATTAGGTATGCTGCAGGGAGGCATGAGGACTGCTGATGTGGCTAGGGCAATAAATTGCCATATCCACACTGTGAGACGCCTAAGACAGCGCTACAGGGAGACAGGAAGGACAGCTGATCATCCTCGCAGTGGAAGACCACGTGTAACAACACCTGCACAGGATCGGTACATCCGAATATCACACCTGCGTGACAGGTACAGGATGGCCACAACAACTGCCCGAGTCACACCAGGAACACACAATCCCTCCATCAGTGCTCAGACTGTCCGCAATAGGCTGAGAGAGGCTGGACTGAGGGCTTGCAGGCCTGTTGTAAGGCAGGTCCTTACCAGACATCACCAGCAACAACGCCGCCTATGGGCACAAACCCACCTTCGCTGGACCAGACAGGAGTGGCAAAAAGTGCGTGAGTTTCTGCATGACAGCAATGTCAGTGTTCTGCCATGGCCAGCGAAGAGCCCAGATCTCAATCCCATTGAGCACGTCTGGGACCTGTTGGATTGCAGGGTGAGGGCTAGGGCCATTCCCCCCAAAAATGTCCAGGAACTTGCAGGTGCCTTGGTGGAAGAGTGGGGTAACATCTCACAGCAAGAACTGACAAATCTGGTCCAGTCCATGAGGAGGAGATGCACTGCAGTACTTCAAGCAGCTGGTGGCCACACCAGATACTGACTGGTACTTTTGATTTTGAGCCTCCCTTCATTCAGGGACACATTGTGAAACATTTTTAGTTTATGTCTTATGGTGTTAACTCTTTTAGTGTTCATACAAATATTTACACATTAAGTCTACTGAAAGTAAAAACAGTTGAAAGTCAGGGGACGTTTCTTTTTTTGCTGAGTATATAACAACTGTCAATTCTCGTTTATAGGACATCTGCTGATTTCTTAGTCGTCTCTTAGTCATCCCTCAGTACATTTTGTATATTACATCAACCTTTCTTCTGGTACATTCTTTATTTACTTAACCATCTCAGTATTTTTCCTAAACTAATTCTTATATTTTTCAGTGTACATTTTGTTGTTCTCTTGACCTTTATTTGGTTTCCCACACTTATTAACCCTTTATGCTATTTCTTTAAGATGAATGCTATGTGACCCTAAAATTATTCTTCCACAGTTCTGACTCACCAAGGTGGACATTTCATATATAGGTGCATTTATACTACAGTTACTTGAAAGCCATTGAGAGCAGATAGGTGATCTCCATTGAACTAACATTGGGACTTGTAAAACCAATTGGCTTCACCAGTACAATTATGTTAATGGGGGTAAATACACTACTCTATTTTGTGTTTTACATTTGTAATTAATTTAGACCACTTTACAGAGATGTTTTCATTTTCCCATTAACGAGTCCTTGTCTGTTAATGAAGGTCAAAAAAGTTAAATCAATTCCTCTTAGATTCATTATTGTAGAAATGTGAAAATTTCTAAGTTGATGAATACTTTTTATACACACTGTATATGATTTTCCATTTCTCCATTATCTAATTGTTTGTGTTTGTTGATATTTTACCATTTTTATATGCATGGAGGAGGATTATCAGTGGTATAGAATAAAACCTGAATATATAATTAAAGTTCTATTTTAGGGTACAATCAGTGTCTGAATTTGTGTGCTTGCTCCTGTATAATTAAATTATTAGTCACAATAATGCCATGTTGCAGCTTAAACATGCAAATTGTGTGCTTATTTAGAAAAGCACCGGGGAAGGATGATTAGAAGAGAACATAGTATGTCAAAGAAA
Source organism: Polypterus bichir lapradei (assembly GCA_026402145.1). NCBI lineage: Eukaryota > Metazoa > Chordata > Cladistia > Polypteriformes > Polypteridae > Polypterus > Polypterus bichir. The sequence goes on from JANRMT010062836.1 coordinate 1,487,193, forward strand.
AACAAAAGACAAAATAAAACCATTTCTCCAAGAAGCTGGGTAATGTGACTTCAATACGTTCCACACTTCTCAAAAAAAGATGTCTTTTTTTTCTCCAGCCAGTACTCCTTTGCTCACATCATTTCCCAACTCTAACCTCATCTTACCACTGGCAAGATGTGACCTTTAAACTTCATCTTCATGTTGATTATGAGGTTGGATAGACCCTCCACAGCACCCATGAACCTTTAGTCAGCGAAGAGCTATTGGCTGGCCTGTTGCATTTCTAGGGCAGTACATTCCTAGTTTCCTCAGATTGGAATAGTGCTACTGCCACCTGGTAAGCCTGAAGGTACAGAACTGGTAGAGATATGCTTTACTTGCCAATATGAGTTTTCTCTGGTCTGTGAGGTATCCTCTTCTTTATGCCATATGGGAGCAGCCCCTTATACATACAGTACATAAAGTTTATTTAATGTGTTTGTATTTATGCCTATTGGTATAATTTTCAATTCATTGTAGTCTCTTCACTTTTGGCTGAATATACGGGCTGGTCTTATATTGGGTAGTGGTGGACAAATGGTAGAGTATGTGTCAATGAATTAACTGTGCAGAGTGAAAAGAAGAGTGTTAAGTACAAGGAAAAAGTATGGCAAAAATCTGTAGGAAATCGATCCGCTGAGAAGCAGATGTGAGACTGGGGGGCAGAAAAGCACAAGCCTGCTGTAATGCTGGGGATAGAAAATGACTTTGACAGGCTCAGTGGTTTTATGTTTTATTTTCATTGCAGCTCTCACAGTATAAAATGCTGGATTACAGATGCCTCAAGTCCTGAAACTTCTCTTTTTGATAGATAAGTCAAAATGTTGGCTTAGTTATTTTTAAATATCTTGGGTTACATCTATTACACTATTACACATTATTAGTAAAATCTATTTTAATACATTACCAGACAAGTCAAGAAAACAAACATGGTAATTAAAGTTAAAATGAATCAGTTATTTAAAACACATTTACTTTTATGCCGAACTCATCCAAAAATGAAACAATATACAAGTTGTATACTTTAAGAACACAATTCTTATACAGAAGTATTGCACATCTTGTTAGCTAGAGCTGTTTCATGAATTTAGTTGTTTTCTGGTGTATCAAGCCTGTAACTGGGGATGGGGGGGGTTTGGGGAAGGGTAGCTGACTTTATTGCCAGGAATTATTAGTCAAGCTCAGTAAACAGAATTGTTATTTGCTATTTGATTGATTTAATGTCTGTTGTTAGTTTTACCTCTGTGATTTGCAGACTCGTTAATCTGAGGAACAAACATACTGATCATAAGAAATATGCCAATTTTATCTGAACCTGCTACGCATAAAATAAAAACGCAAGATTTTTTTGTAACAGGATGGAAGAATTGTTGCTGTTTTAATTTCAGAAAATTACATACTTTAAACTGAAACGTTTCATGAAAGGGAAAATAGAACCCCACTGTTAGCCATTGAAACCTCAACCCCTGTTCTGATTCTACTTCATCTTTAATCTGTCCAGACCTACTCAAACTATTAAACAAATTCTAAAATAAATTATAAGCATAATTGCACTGGAATTAGTGACAGAATTAAATAGAAAGTTTCTGAATCTCTCAGCAGGCAACATAGGAAAATCTGTCAAACTGCTGTGATTTAAAACTGTAAATTGTAAAAGTGACAGCATGGAATATTGTATGTTTTCTGAAGGTTGGTCAAAAGAAGAAAGAATTCATTTTTTTAATAAATGAACTGGTCTGTCAAAGATTCACACTGCTTATATGTCAGACATGAAAACTGAAATCACTACTTAGGTTTGGCAACAGCAGAAAAGAGACTCAAAAGCTTAAAACTAACATGACATGTTAAAAATCAAGAAGTATGCCTCTATTTTTCAAACTCATTAGCAATTGATTTGAAAAAAAAAGTAAATATCAGGACAAAAGCATGTATTTCTGTATTCTATCAGTGTTGTATACAAAAAGGAGAGATATATTATCTACTGTATAAAAAGCATTAAACCCTTAAACCTAATTTTCCCATTTTATTGTTATACAATATTGAATCACAGTGAATTTAATTAGTCTTTTTGCCACTGATCACACAGAGAAAAATACTATTTAATGTCAAGGTGAAAAAAAAAATATCTGCAAAGTGGTCTAAATTAATTACAAATATGAAACACTAGCTGTGTTTGGTGTTCAGGATGAAAACAACCCGAACACTCCCTAGAAGTTTTACTCTACTGGTGAACTTGCAGAGGCGTCAGCTAAGTGGGCCAGGGCAGGTTATATCTTAAACTACATTCTGATACTAGAAAAATAAATATAGAGTTAGATAAATGTTGATAAAAGTTAAGTAGGTATAATAAAATATGCATCTATGATATATCATTAATTAAAAAAGAACAAATTGGTATTAGTGGGCTCCTTTTAAAAAAACATTAGGGGGGGCGCAATTAAAACTGCTATGAAAACTCGGGTCGCAAATATGTAAAGGTTGAGAAACGCTGACCTAGACAGATGTGTAGTCGAGTGCAGCTGTAGCATTAATTGAGCATGACAGGCTGGAACCTGTCTCAGGCAAACATATGGTAGGTTGTTAAGTGTTCATAAGAATTACTTATGAACACTTTGATTCAGTTTTTTATGTCTGGTGCCGCCTGACTCACTGGTATGAAAAAAAAATCATATATATATATTATACAGTAATCCCTCCTCGATCGCGGGGGTTGCGTTCCAGAACCCCCCGTGATAGGTGAAAATCCGCGAAGTAGAAACCATATGTTTGTATGGTTATTTGTATATATTTTAAGCCCTTATAAAGTCTCCCGCACTGTTTAGAAATATTCCCCGCACAGTTATACAGCATAAACCCTTTGTATTCTGTTAGATATTAGGTAAGATTCATTGAAATTATGTATGTAAACACACTGTTTATATACAGTAAAACTTAAATATTATTTTAAAGATATCGAGAGTCTCCGATATCACATATGTTACAGCCATTATGATAGACAGGCCACCAGCAATAAATATATACAATGCAAGAAAAATTGTACACAGTAAATGTGTGTACAGTGACACTAAACGTACGTACATGTACTAAGTACTGCACATAGAAAATTAATTATGGTTACTCACCAACAATGACACGATGACTTGTCTGATAATGATGAGTTTAATTTTACTGCACAACAAAGGAGAGCATTACAGCTCTTCTAAAGGAGCCTCTTCAGGTGATTGTGTAGAACCACCGTTGTTCTTCTTCCGGCAGTCTTCAATTAAAATCCCTAAAGCAGATTCCATCCGGACTACCGCCTTATTACGTCCACTCACAACTTGTTTTGCGCCCTGGTTAAAAGGACACTGCGGCCATAGATCTTATATTCTTTTCCTCCTTTTTAAATAAAAAGAATCGTGGACTCATTGATGCCGTAATGGCGTCCTACAGCGGTGTAGCTTTTCCCTTCCTTCAACATATCCAAAACTTTTACCTTTTCAACAATCGTTAGCATCTTCCGTTGGTGCTTGGGCATGGCCCCTAAAGCAATAGCAGGAGCAGATCGTTTTGGAGCCATAACGAAGGGCTTGACTATGCACAAAGATAAACACAAAAGAGCACAAAAGTTAACTCTTTACACAGTGAAACACATTGATGCTGAATGAGCGAGACGAGACTTCCTGGTTAATGCCGCGGAATCGAATTTGGCGCTCTGTCGCTGAGCCAGTCAGCACACAGAAACTTAACTGCGTGCTCTGATTGCTTAGCTTCTCAGCCATCCGCCAATAGCGTCCCTTATATGAAATCAACTGGGCAAACCAACTGAGGAAGCATGTACAGTGCATCTGGAAAGTAGTCACAGCGCATCACTTTTTCCATATTTTGTTATGTTACAGCCTTATTCCAAAATGGATTAAATTCATTTTTTCCCTCAGAATTCTACACACAACACCCCATAATGACAACATGAAAAAAGTTTACTTGAGGTTTATGCAAATTTATTAAAAATAAAAAAACTGAGAAATCACATGTACATAAGTATTCACAGCCTTTGCTCAATACTTTGTCGATGCACCTTTGGCAGCAACTACAGCCTCAAGTCTTTTTGAATATGATGCCACAAGCTTGGCACACCTATCCTTGGCCAGTTTCGCCCATTCCTCTTTGCAGAACCTCTCAAGCTCCATCAGGTTGGATGGGAAGCATCGGTGTACAGCCATTTTAAGATCTCTCCAGAGATGTTCAATCAGATTCAAGTCTGGGTTCTGGCTGGGCCACTCAAGGACATTCACAGAGTTGTCCTGAAGCCACTCCTTTGTTATCTTGGCTGTGTGCTTAGGGTCGTTGTCCTACTGAAAGATGAACTGTCGCCCTTAGTCTGAGGTCAAGAGCGCTCTGGAGCAGGTTTTCATCCACGATGTCTCTGTACATTGCTGCAGTCATCTTTCCTTTTATCCTGACTAGTCTCCCAGTTCCTGCTGCTGAAAAACATCCCCACAGCATGATTCTGCCACCACCATGCTTCACTGTAGGGATGGTATTGGCCTGGTGATGAGCGGTGCCTGGTTTCCTCCAAACGTGACGCCTGGCATTCACACCAAAGATTTTGTTTCTCATGGTCTGAGAGTCCTTCAGGTGCCTTTTGGCAAACTCCAGGCAGGCTGCCATGTGCCTTTTGCTAAGGAGTGGCTTCCGTCTGGCCACACTACCATACAGGCCTGATTGGTGGATTGCTGCAGAGATGGTTGTCCTTCTGGAAGGTTCTCCTCTCTCCACAGAGGACCTCTGGAGCTCTGGCAGAGTGACCATTGGGTTCTTGGCCACCTCCCTGACTAAGGCCCTTCTCCCCCGATCGCTCAGTTTTGATGGCCGGCCAGCTCTAGGAAGAGTCCTGGTGGTTTAGAACTTCTTCCACTTATGGATGATGAAGGCCACTGTGCTCATTGTGACCTTCAAAGCAGCAGAAATTTTTCTGTAACCTTCCCCAGATTTGTGCCTCGAGACAATCCTGTCTCAGAGGTCTACAGACAATTCCTTTGACTTCATGCTTGGTTTGTGGTCTGACATGAACTGTCAACTGTGGGACCTTATATAGACAGGTGTGTGCCTTTCCAAATCATGTCCAATCAACTGAATTTACCACAGGTGGACTCCAATTAAGCTGCAGAAACATCTTAAGGATGATCAGGGGAAACAGAATGCACCTGAGCTCAATTTGGAGCTTCATGGCAAAGGCTGTGAATACTTATGTACATGTGCTTCCTCAATTTTTTTATTTTTAATAAATTTGCAAAAACCTCAAGTAAACTTTTTTCACATTGTCATTATGGGGTATTGTGTGTAGAATTCTGAGGAAAAAAATGAATTTAATCCATTTTGGAATAAGGCTGTAACATAAAATGTGGAAAAAGTGATGCGCTGTGAATACTTTCTGGATGCACTGTACCAGAAGTAAAAAGACCCATTGTCTGCAGAAACCCGCAAAGCAGCAAAAAATCCGCGTTATATATTTAGATATGCTTACATATAAAATCCACAATAGAGTGAAGCCACGAAAGTCGAAGTGCGATTTAGCGAGGGATTACTGTATATTATAATATTTGTTGATGCATCTTGATGTCTGGTTATGCAAGATGTTGAGCTTTTTGGGGTTTTCCCACTATTTTTGCACTCTAGGCCCGAACAAACATCTTTTTCAGGCCATTTTTAGATGTCTTAGGTAAAAATTATCAGGAGTTGAAGATACATCAGTCAACCCCAGGGATTAAACCCTAATGTGATTCGAGAGGTCAAAGTTACAACTTTGAAAAGATGGGCATTGCTAATGTAGGTATGTGGAGTATCATTTTATGCTATTTTAAGGTTATATATATATTTATATTTTTAATATTCCATTCTTTACTGGTGGCCCTAGCTGTCCAAGCCACCCCCAGATGGTTAAAAATGACAAATTTCAAACACAAGCATATGGCTTATCATTTTAGACTATTTTGAGGTCAATGGTTATGAATATGATGTTACTTTTGATTTTGGATCCTTTGCCAGGGATCTTGTCTGCTAAGGACTTCTGTTAGCAAGTGAAAAACGACGAATTTCTACTACTGCACAGATAGAACTTCCCCAGGAGGAAATTTGTCTTTTTACAGAAGCTCTTTTTATATATTGTCACACATGTGCGCATGAGAGGCAGCTAAAGGGCCTGAATAATGGTAGTTACACGCCAGACCAGGGGGTGGTGAGGTGCACTGGCTTTCTGTCTCAATCCTCGATCTGGCGCCCATGAAGACATCACTTCCGGTTCTGCCACCAATGATGATGGCAATTCTGGTTCCTGTCTCTGCCTTTAAAGCCGCCATGTTTACAAATCTAAATCAGTTCTGTTTTGGACTTTGTAAAGAGCACAACTCAACCTACCCATATATACTGTATATATATATATATGTATCTATATATATATATATGTATATATAAGTCACACATGTGCGAGTAGGAGGCAGCTAAAGGGTCTGAGTAATTGTAATAAAACATCCAACCAGGGGGCAGTGGAGTGCGCTGACTGTCTTTCTCAGTTCCCTGCGGACCTTTCCCGGGAAATCCTGCAAGGTTCCGGTGCCTCAGAAGACATCACTTTCAGAGCTGGGCCCTTTGCTGACATCACTTCTGCAGTCAGTCCCTTTGCTGATGTCACTTCCGGCACCGGCCCCTGTGCTGACGTCACTTCCGGTCCAGACAACATCACTTCTGGTTCTGGCTCTTTTGATGACATCACTTTCTCTACATGCCTTTAAAGCTTCCATCTTTGTCTACTGTAATCAGTTATGTTGTGGACTCTGTTCTATGCACAGCGTGCTTAAAAAACTTAAACGTTTGCAGCCTGTAAAAACAATACACAGTATGGGTGGCTGCCCCAACTCTTTATGATGTCTGTGTTGCATTATTGTCACAGTGGCGCAGCCGGTAGGATGAAGTCCCAGAAGAAACCGGGACATGGACATGACACTAACCAGGTAGGAAAGTACCGGGGCCAAATTTCTGGTTGGGTGGAGTGCGTTTGGGGGTCAGGAAGGACTCAGTACAGGCTCCACTCCCCAAATACAACCCTGGGCCTGTAGCTTACCAAGTGGAGAGTGTGAAAGGGACACACTGACGTAGGCTGGTTTCTGGGGATGAAACAACGGCAGCAGGTTTGTGAATTAGCACACGCCCACCTCCTTGGAGGCCATTTAGGCTGTGAAAAAACTTTAGTTTTTTAGTTTGGTTAGTTTAATCTTAGATTTTATTGGTCGGGAATTAACGAGGAGGTTCGGCTTTTTTGTATTTCTTGTCCGGAATGTCAGTTACAGCAAATTCCTTGGAGGAACCATGCTCCTCTCGTTCCCCTTCCCTTAGTTGATGTCCCCTTTGAAAGAATCGGGGTCAATATTGTAGGACCCTTAGAGCCCTCAGCGTGAGGACATAAATAAATATTAGTCCTCGTGGATTATGCAACACAATATCCGGAAGCTGTTCCCTTGAGCTCAGCTACATTTAAAGTAATTACACGGGAACTAGTAAGTGTCTTTGCGCATGTTGGCATTCCTAAAGAAGTCCTAACGGACCAAGGGACGCCTTTTACCTCGGAGACATTCAGGGTAATGACCAAGTTACTAAAAATAAAGCACTTAAAGACCGCGGTGTATCATCCTCAAACCGACGGTATAGTAGAGAGGTTTTATCAGACTCTCAAGCAGATGCTTCGCAAGGAATTGGAATCAACTCCTCCCCCTCATTCTCTTTGCCTATCAGGAAGTCAATCCTGAGGTATATTGGATAATCTGAAAGAAGGCTGGAAAGGAGAGGCTCTTCCCTCTACAAATATTTTGGAATATATCGCGCAATTATGCGATAGATTTGGGAAAATCCAACCTATTCTAAAAAGTCATATGGAACAGGCACAGGCAGCACAGGCCCGTTATTATGACCGTGGCACGACACTCTGAGAATTCTGTCCGGGGGATTGTGTCATGGTATTAGTTCCCACCTCCCATTCTAAATTACTTGCCCATTGGCAAGGCCCTTATGAAATTAAGGAGAGAAAAGGATTGGTCGCCTATTTGGTGAAACAACCCAATCGTAGACCAAACGAGTGGGTTTATTATGTGAATTTGATGAAGCCTTGGAAGGAAAGGGAATCAGATCCCTCCTCCGCTCAGCCCTGCTCATCCATTGCTCACATAGGCACCCTTAATTTTGGTGAGGAATTAACTCATAAACAAAGACGGGAGCTGGAATCAGCTATCCTGTCCGTCTCTGAGGTGGTGAGTGAAAAACCCGGGAGGACCTCTCTGATTGCACACAACATAATGACAGAACCGGGGGTTATAGGCTGAGAGCGCCCCTATAGACTTCCTGAGGCAAAGAAAGCAGAAGTGGAGCTGGAAATTAAGCGAATGCTGGAACTAGGAGTGATAGAGGAAAGTTATAGTCCCTGGTCCAGCCCAATTGTCTTGGTTAGTAAGCCTGACGGCAGTTGGAGGTTTTGCCACTTCCGGCACCGTCCCCTGTGCTGACATCACTTCCGGTCCACACGACATCACTTCTGATTCTGGCCCTTTTGATGATGTCACTTCCTGTACGGGACTTTAAAGCCTCCATCTTTGTCTATTATAATCAGTTCTGTTGTGGACTCTGCTCTATGCACGTTGTGCTTAACAAACTTAAACTTTTGCAGCCGGGAAAAACAATATACCGGTGGCTGCCCCAATTCATTATGATGTCTGTGTTGTATTATTATCACAATATACATATATATATATATAAAATATATATATGTATGTATCTATGTATGTATATATAAAATATATATACATACACATATATATATATACTGTATATAGCAAAATCCCCGCGCCTCGCAGCGACGAAGTACTGCTTTTAAATTTTTATTAAGAAGAAAAGAAAACCTTTTTAAACTGAGGGAAAATATACCAATAACTATCTGTTAAGGATGTCTTTGTATACCACGTTGTCAGTTCAGCACTCCGGTTGTAATATGACCAAGCTGTGCACTGAGCTTACTCTTGAGAATGCAACGTATAGTTGTCCAGGAGAAAAGCAAATCAATGGCAACCTTTTGTAGGGTCTGTCTCTCAGACTTATTAATTGTCATCGCGAAGCACAGCCTTACTGGAAATTTGAGGCATTTGAATTGAAATGGGAGATCAGAGGGTATAATGGTGATGTGAGGAATACATTCAGAGTGTGGCGCTCTGCTGTTTTGTTGTGTAGCTGCCTTCACACTGCCTCTCCGCTGCTTTATAAATGAACGCCATATAAGTCCATCCCTTCTCCTTGCTTCGTGGTTCTGTACTGTTTTTTTGTTCGTTTATTACGATTGTTATAGTTATTGTGTAGGTATTTGAGACTTACTTTACTTTTCAGGTACCCATCTCCTTTATTCAATCATCGGCTTGTACGCTATTTTTTGTTCGTTCATTACAATTATAGATATTTATTGATTCCCTTCTTTAGCTCACTGCCTGCTCATATAAGGCGCTCCGCTGGTTTTTTGTGAAGCGGCCTTTACACAGCTTCTCCGCTGTTTTATAAATGAACGACATATAAGCCGATCCTTTTTCCTTGCTTCGCCAAGGAAGCTGCCTTTTTATTTAATCCACGGGTTCTCCGATGTTTTATTTTTCATTTATTACGATTGTTATAGTTCTCTTTATATAGCACGTTGTCAGTTCAGCACTACCGTTGTAATATGATGAAGCTGTGCGAGCTCACTCCTGAGAATGCAACGTATAGTTGTCCAGGAGAAAAGCAATCTTGCCTCAAATCAATGGCAACCTTTTGTAGGGTCTGTCCCTGAGACTTATTACTTGTCATCGCGAAGCAGAGCCTTACTGGAAATTGGAGGCATTTGAATTGAAATGGGAGATCAGAGGGTGTAACGGGGATGCGAGGAATACATTGAGTGTGGAGAAACTCTAGTGACAGCTTGTGTATTAACTTGTGGATTTTTCTGTGAGTATTTGGTGGCAGCGTGACGAAGTTGCTTCCGCAAGACCGCGTTAGCTGTGGAGCTCAGCTCGGAGCATATTCTTTTCCAACCTTGTCAATTGTGTAATGCGTTTTTTGAACAGGTTTGATCCATGTAAGTGATCACTCGTACTGCGTTCAGTCAGTTCACGTGAGTTTCTCTGCACACTTCATCACCACAAAGTCTAACATAATGGACTGATTGTCATTCAGATAGGAAAGAGCAGATTTCTTTGGCACAGGCACAATTGTGAACTCAAGATTGCTCTAACCATGGAAACTGTGTTGGTATATTTTGATCCATCAAGGAAAATAAAATGTTCCATAAATGCATTTAAAGATGGTATTGATGCTGCATTTCTTCAAGCTGATAGTGAAAATTGGAAGCCAATGGTACATGCATGAAGATCTATGACACAATCTGAATGTCATTATGAACAGATGGGAAAAGAGTGTCTAGGACTGGCTTACCCACATTCACAGCAGAAACAGATCACTTAGATCAAGAATCAAGAAGAACATTAATGAGATTTCTTCTAAGATCCAGTGCCTAATGATGAAACTCCAGAGGTACGATTTTTACTGAAAGTATACACCTGGTAGATACAGAGTGTTTGCAGACACACTATCTGAGGCACCTATTTCATTTACACTACATGATTTGAATTTTACTGAAGACGTTGAAACAGATGCAAAAATGATCACTGCAGCACTTCCACTGTCAGATTAGTCAAAACAGATAACAGAGGAGACAGCTAAAGATCCAGTATTAGGAAAGGTTTTTGCATATCTTCAAAGTGGATGGTCAAAAATGCCTGCACTAAAGTTTACCAAATGTAATCACAACTGAATAATGTAAATAGTTTATTGCTTAGACAAAACAGAATTGCTATTTCTCACTCAAGGCAACAATAGACCCTGAAAAAAATTTATGATGGGAATCTCAGAATGGAAAACTGCAAAAGAAGAGCTAGGGATTTGGTGTTCTAACCTGATATAAATAACAATATAAAGGCAATGATAGAAAAATGGAACATGGAACAAACAATCAAATTTCTGTACTGCCATCAGAACCCTAGCAAAATATTGGCAGAGATCTTTTTCCACTTAAGGACAGAGATTATGTGCTTGTTACTGACTATTTTTCAAACTACCCAGAAATGGCAGTTCTATCAAACACGACAGCCAACTATGTCATAAAGCACATTAAGTCCATCTTCGCTAGATCTGGAATTTCAAACCCTGTAGTTAGTGATAATGGTCCATGTTTTAGCTGCAAAGTGTTTAATCAGGTTTGAAGAACATTATGATTTTCATCATATTAAGTCTAGCCCAAAATATCCTCAATAAAACTGTCAAGCAGAGAAAGCAGTTCAATTTTTAAAACAACTTCTGAAGAAAGCCGCAGACAGTAATTCAGGCACTTACTTGGCTCTACTGAGTTATCAGGCTTCTCCTCTTGATTGCGGAAAATCTCCAGCTGAGCTGTTAATGGACAGAAAGTTACGCACCACCATTCCACATATTACAGAGAAAAAGACAGAGAGGTAATTCAAAAAAATGAAACAGTTATAATTATGGCCAAAAAGTCCAATTATCACAAAGCAACAAAATATCTGAAATCTCTGTTAACAAATGATGCAGTGAGAGTTGGAGATGTTAAAGTGTGGAATTCAAAAGTTCTACAAGAAATCCTAGATCATACACAGTAGGAATGGAAAATGGACAGTAACTAAGACAGAACTGGCGTAAACTTTAAAAAACTGAAGAAATCTTTATAGTACAGTATTAATGAGCATAATATAACTGAAAATGTAAACATAAATTTGTCTGAACCATTACTCTCACACGACAGACACACTTTTTAAGGAAACTAATATTCCTGTTTTCAGAAGCTCTTCAAGACTGATTAAAAAACCTGGGAAAAAATCTCTATTGTTATTTTATCTAATTGAGTATGTAAGATTGAAATAGATAGATAGATAGATAGATAGATAGATAGATAGATAGATAGATAGATAGATAGATAGATAGATATTTTATTAATCCCAAGGGGAAATTCACATACTCCAGCAGCAGTATACTGATAAAAAGCAATATTAAATTAAAGATTGATAAAAATACAGGTATAAAAGAAAATAAAATTTTTATAATTTTAAAATTTAACCCCCCCCCCCAACTCCCCCCAAGGTGGAATTAAAGAGTCGCATAGTGTGAGGGAGGAATGATCTCCTCATCTGTCACTGAAGCTGCTCCTCTGTCTGGAGATGATACTGTTCAGTGGATGCTGTGGATTCTCCATGATTGACAGGAGCCTGCTCAGCGCCCGTCACTCTGCCACGGATGTCAAACTGTCCAGCTCCATGCCTAAAATAGAACCTGCCTTCCTCACCAGTTTGTCTAGGCATGATGCGTCCTTCTTCTTTATGCTGCCTCTCCAGCACACCACCACGTAGAAGAGGGCACTCGCCACAACCGTCTAATAGAACATCTGCAGCATCTTATTGCAGATGTTGAAGGACGCCAGTCTTCTAAGGAAGTATAGTCGGCTCTGTCCTCTCTTGCACAGAGCATCAGTATTGGCAGTCCAGTCCAATTTATCATCCAGCTGCACTCCCAGGTATTTATAGGTCTGAACCCTCTGCACACAGTCGCCTCTGATAATCACAGGGTCCACTAGGGGCCTGGGTCTCCTAAAATCCACCACCAGCTCCTTGGTTTTGCTGGTGTTCAGGTGAAGGTGGTTTGAGTTGCACCATTTAACAAAGTCCTTCATTAGGTTCCTATACTCCTCCTCTTGCCCACTCCCGATGCAGCCCACGATAGCAGTGTCATCAGCAAACTTTTGCACGTGGCAGGACTTCGAGTTGTATTGGAAGTCCGATGTATATAGGCTGAACAGGACCAGAGAATGTACAGTCCCCTGCGGCGCTCCTGTGTTGCTGACCACAATGTCAGACCTGCAGTTCCTAGACGCACATACTGAGGTCTGTCTGTAAGATAGTCCACGATCTATGCCAACAGGTGTGAATCTACTCCCATCTCTGTCAGCTTGTCCCTAAGGAGCAGAGGTTGGATGGTGTTGAAGGCACTAGAGAAGTCCAGAAACATAATTCTTACACCACCACTGCCTCTGTCCAAGTGGGAGAGGGATATAGAGGGAAATAGAGGGTATATACTGTAAGTATTGCCTGCTGTTTGTGTGTGTGTGTGGTACTACAAGTGTGGTTTGTACGTGAGAAAAAAGGGGATGAAATGATAACAGAAATAATTGTTAACTGTTATTAATAAAGCATTTTAGTTCAAGAGTGTTCAGTAGAATGAGGTTATCATGAGAGTTAAAGGATTGAAATATAAAGAAGTGGCAGCAATTAACAATCTGTATTATGTAGTTCTTTAGAAAATATTAAAAAGAACTCTACAGGACAGAACGAGTAGATAAAATGGAGAGGACATGAGCTTTCTGAATTATTTCTGTTTCTCCAGTACTGGTTGCTTTCTCTCTCTTTTTCTTCCCCTCATGCTTTGGTTCTGAAAAATGAATTCTAAATCGAAACTTTCTGCTGTCAAGATTCTGGAAATGAACCTTAGTAACAGTGAAATTAAGGGGAATGGGTCTGAGAGTTAAAGACATTTTAGAGACCCCTGATTATCAGTTATTCTTGTCCTCTAATGAGAATGATTTTATTAAGGTTGAAGTCTCCCAATCATACCTAATGCAGCAAATGCAATCAAAATAATTCCAGGCGTCACTAGATATGCTGCCAGCCATTATTCAACCAAAGAAAAGAGACGACAGAAATATTTTATTTAATGGACCGGGAGAAAAGGAAGAAACATATTCTAAATAGGTAGAGGTCAGTAGCCAAAAGCCAATTTCTAAACTGCTAACCAGCGAAGAATGTCAAAAACAACCAAAAAGTTCAGAACCCTATATCTATAGATTTATATTGAAAGCATATATGATTTAAAATTTTGTTGTAATCCAGAAATTTGGACAAAGAGGACTGGTTTGTAATCTTAAATAGCTGCACCAAGCTGGTGTTGCACAATGTAACAAGGACATACACTACCAATGGGATGTGTACTAATGACAACAAAGGATACGGTGTCGTCAGCCATACAGATCAACAGGAATCTAACAATGTGACACAAAATCTGAACAACATTCTAAAAAAAGATTAAAAAAATCCCAAAATGGGTGCCATGATAAAAATTACATGTATGGAAAAACAAAAAATGTTAACAGCCAAACAGTTCTTGGGCTGCACATCTCACCTTATGTAGAAAACACGATTCTTGAGATTATCGACTTAGAGGTGAGGCACGTGTATGGTGAAAAATGGAATGATAATATTGCAAGGATACATTAGGCTGGGAAATTTGAGAGCAGTCCAAAGTTCTAAAGTTGAAGCAAATGCAAGCCTTTGGAATGCTGACACTAGTACAGCAAATATTCTCAGCCTCAATATATCATGACCTCTCTCATTTATATCTAGATGTAAAATAGAATGTCTGTATGTTCCCTATACAATTCTATACCCTCTAACTAATTTTGCATAATTGCTCTCTAAGACCACACAGTCTACTTTAGAGTCCAAACTTTTGACCCTGGGGGTCCCAGTGCTTTTATTTTCCCTTTGTATTACAGTTTGCACAGCCGTGCCAACTGGTGGCTCAGAGCAAGTATTGCAGTCCTACACCCTGATTAGAACTAAATTTTGCTCTCTAGGGCCACACAGACAAGATAGACTACTTTAGAATCCAAATTTTTGATCCATATTTTTTCTGTGTGCTATAGTTTGCACACCAGTGCCACCTGTTGACTCAGAGCAAATGAAACATTCAAAAAGATTGAACCTGGACTATCAAACAAAATGACCAGAGCTAATAATAATAATTCTTTATATTTATATAGCACTTTTCTCACTACTCAATGCACTCAATTTAATCACCACTAATGTGTGTAGCATCCACCTAGATGATAGGACGGCAGCTGTTCTCGTGCCAGTATGCTCTCCACACATTAGCTGTTAGGCGGTGGAGTGGTGAGAGAGATAGCCAATTAGTGACAGATGATGATTAGAATGATTAACATTACTTTCCCAGGCAACACTGCTTGCTGCTTTTACATGCTCTAATATAAAAAGAAGTATTGTGTGCTTTTGCGGAGGGTTGCTGGGTAAAGTTTAATAGAGACTGGAAATGAACAAAGGAATATCAAAGAGCAATTCTTGATTCACAAGGACAGACGATTGATATAGGGGCGGTTAGGATGATGGATGGCCCAGATAGCAATAACAACAGGGTCACCATTTAAAAACATTTAAATCTTTGCTTTCTTTCCTTAGCCCATTCTGCAAATTTACCTAGGCAATGCTGGGTACTTCTGCTAGTGATTTTTATAAAAGCGAGGCAAGAGTACATAAACAGAAACATTAGAAACTAGAAGCCATAAGGAACTTTTGGGAGAGGTATAATAGGTTCTGCAATCGCCTCTGTTCTGCAACCCATGTGACTGTTGAAGAATGACTAGTAATTTTGAGAGGAAAATGCATCCTTTGATTCTGCACATCCAGTAAGTCTGCAAAGTACATTAGAACAATCTAGATGAGAACAGGCCATTCAGACCAGCAAAGCTCATAAGTCCTATCCACTTAATTCTAGTTTCTAGTAGCTTGGAAAATGCACATCTATACATGGAAAAACTTAATGTGGCACAATCGAAAAAATAAAGTATGAAGATAGTTTTGAACGTGACCAATGAACTTGCATTATGTGGTGTCACGCACATGCGCATGTGAGATAGCTTAAGGACCTTGCGATGGCTACCTTCAAAACCAGACGTTGGTGCTGTTACATAACTCCTTTGAAGACCTCACCAACTCTGATGTCACTTTTGTCCCCCACCCTGCTGGACCTGCCTCTTCTTTTACTTCAACTTAATGACTTGCATCTGTGCTTTGTAATTCATTGGATTTTTTGCTCTGTTCTTGACTGTTATTTGTTCATCTTGGGTTGACTTTGCCTTTTTAGACAATTCTTTTTTGCTATTTGTGCTCCACAAAGCTTCTTGCACTTGGGGAAGAGTATTTTTTTTTAATAAAGATTATGTGTCTGCCCTTGTTACTAGCCGGGTTTAATGGTGTTCCCTATCATCAATTTTTAGAAGTTTTTGGGACTTATGTACTTAGGGACTCTTGAGCTCATAACACAAAGATTACATTTCAAAGACAAAGAAATAAGTACAGTTCTTTGCATTAAACAGTTCAAACAATGCAACACCCTCTTGGTAGGCTTAGTTTCATTAAACTGCTTTATCTGTGCCAAGATAAATTAGATCTCTAAATAGTAACCCAAAGTATTGCTTTCTTATTTTCAACTATTACCATATAAGTTTAGTAAAAACTGTATGAATGTAGCTTTAACAATTTAGCTTGAAAAGCTTTTGAATTTAAATTGCCAAGAGTGCCTTGTATTGCAGTATAACATTTAATCGATGTCTCAAAAGCAGCAGAGCATTAGAGCAAGAAACCCTTCAATGACTTCAAACAGAAGTTTCAAAAGATTAAACACTTTCGGATAATATTTTGTGAAACCAAAAACATAAATCTCAGATTTTCTGGAAGAATTCAGAAAACCATTAAGCTAAGACAGACTGGTTTCTTCTGACTCATGTCTCATCATCCATCCATCCATTATCCAACCCGCTATATCCTAACTACAGGACCACGGGGGTCTGCTGGAGCCAATTGTCTCATCATTTACAGTATGTTGATAAAAAATATTACGCTTGTCAAGAAAGATTTTGTCACAGAACAACTTAGGTGTGTTTTAAACGTACTTTTTCATGCTGATTTCAGAAGCGTACTCACCCAGTTTTTGAATTGGCTTTTTTGGCTGTACAATTCATAATTATGAATGCTACCATGTCTCATGGGCAACAACACTTTTTGCCATGCCAGCTCTGTATGCCGTGACTCATTCAGCTAGATCTAAATGTATTACCTGCATCAATTTCGACTATGTTAAGTTACATTTTTCTTACAATTACAGGATAAAAGGCAATATATCTTGACACAAAAATGAAGGTGATTAAGCAGTATGAGGGAGGAAAGAAAGAGAATGCAATTGCATTGCGCTGTACTACTACGCTTTGGCTTTGAATCCAGTTAACTTCCAAAATTTCTGCATTGTGATTCACGATGTGTCGCTTTGTGTGAACCCCACGAAGTGATAATGAAACCACACTGAACTGCTTTATCTGTTAATGTTATATTATTAAGTGGCTAAAATGTTAAAATAGTTGCTTTTTTGCTCAAACTTTACCAGTACAATTCTTCCTCTCACAGTTAATACAATGAAAACTGGGATAGGCTCACACTGATGACGTGACATAACACGGACAAAGAAAGGACTTGTGAAGCTGTTAAAGGTTTGGCACCAATGTGAGCAACAGTAATAATGAAACAAAATAATGAAATAAAAAAATAATTTGCAAAAACAAAGACAGAAAATCTACACAATGTGCTAAGAATGATGATAAAAAGGATATAACACAAACAATGTGACTTAAGAGACTTATTATACTCTACATATGATCAGGTTTGAATACATATACTGGTCCGTCTTACATCCAGATCGACTGGCGACTGGTCCGTTGGAACCAAACATAGTTGTAAGTCAACGACTACCTAAATATTTGATATGTAACTACTTATTAGGATATATGAGTTTTGTAAAGTTAAATTCAGACTTAAAATGTTTTTATTACTGTTTGTGAGCATTGTACAACTTTTCAGAAGGGCATAAAATAAGTCTGTTGTGCCAGAGTTTGCAGACTGTAACACATTTTGTCATATTAACACTGCTCTCTGTCTAAAGCACAGCTCCATGCCTGTTGGTGATTAGATGTCAAAAGTGTAAACATGTAAAACATGTGATCTGTGTAAGATATGAACATCTTAAAAAAATAATTTCTTGGATTCTCATCTGGACATTTTCTCTTGAAGTCTTTGTAAAATTTCTAAAATGGAAGATTCTGAAATGGAAAAGTGATACCATGTGGAGTCCCAGTATGCTTGCTGACTACTGCTAGATCCTTAGTAGGGCTATTCTTGAGGCCAAGTTCAAAAGAAAATTATGCACTTCTACCTTTTAGGGGAAAATACTCCCAGCATGTATATACAGAGTAAATATATGTTGATTGTAAATTTTAATTGTTCGTTGCTTAAAACATTTTGTGATAGAGAAGCTCGGATTAGATATTGAAATTCAACACAAAAACTATTGCAAGATTCAGCTGTACTGATTCATGTAACAAAAAAGCTTAATTTTGTTATTCAGTGTCATCTCTTATATACATTTATTTTCTGGTTCATCCTGCTCCCACTTCAAAACCAGTCCCGCCCACATGCAGCCGATATGGCATTTCTCGATTTCTATTCGTCCTCCTCCAAACCCTTCCCCATGCTGCCAGCGGCTCCTCTTCAAAACCGGTCCCTCCCACATGCAGCCGACACGGCATTTCTCGCTAAGCTTCTGAAGTACACTTACAAAATAAAGCAAACTCTGCATGCAGCGAAAATTTACTTCTCCAGCTAGATTCCATGCTCAGAACCATCAAACCCTTCACTAAATCATACAAACATTAGAACATTAGAACACTCTAGACGAGAACAGGCCATTCAGCCTAACAAAGCTCGCCAGTCCTATCCACTTGTTTCCTCTAAGAAAACATCAAGTCGAGTTTTGAAAGTCCCTAACGTCTTACTGTCTACCACATTACTTGGTAGTTTATTCCAAGTGTCTATCGTTCTTTGTGTAAAGAAAAACTTCCTAATGTTTGTGCGAAATTTACCCTTAACAAGTTTCCAACTGTGTCCCCGTGTTCTTGATGAACTCATTTTAAAATACAAGTCTCGACAAACACATGCATGAAACATCCAACAGCATTTGTATGAATACTTTTTGAGGAAAACCCTAGGCAGGATTTACGACGATACAATGCCCTGACATGTCACGCCAATGTTGAAGCGATTTTCGTCAGAGAAGATGGCGAACTGCCTGCCGAAAGGGACATTTGCATCTATCCCATAGGCAACTCCAGTAAACAGATTTCCACACTCAATATGAATTGCGATCCTATGGTTTACCCACTTTCATTTCCTTACGGAGACATTGACTCGCACAAAGATTTACATGTTCCCGATAAAAAAACCGCCAAGCAAATAAGGTTTACGCAATGCAAATTTTACGCATACAGATTAGCAATGAGGAATACATTTAGTATTTTGCACTCCAGTGGCGAACTATTCCAACAGTACGGCGTAGATGCATATGTTAAAACAGAGAGAGTGCGTCTCAACTATCTCAGATTAGATCAACAAGATCTGCGTGTGGAACAATACAAAGGACTGTCAGACGCACTGGAAGCAAACGCTGAAAATAACAACGTACATGTAGGCAAAATGATCATATTACCGTCCACATTTCCAGGAAGTCCAAGATACATGCAACAAAACTAGCAGGATGCCATGGCCATAGTACGTAAATTCGGACAGCTTCACTTATTTATCACTTTCACATGTAATCCTGCTTGGCCGGAAATTCTACATGCACTGTCGGATACCCAAAGACAGGATATTGTAGTACGAGTCTTTTGGATTAAGCTGCAGAAATTACTTAGAGACATTCTACAACAACATCTTTTTGGGGTTGTTATTGATTATATTTACGTAATCGAATTTCAGAAGCGCGGCCTTCCTCATACCCACATGCTGTTTACTCTTCACAATAATTTTAACAACCAGTCTTCAGCCACAGTCAATTGTACGTGGCTTTTTCTAGGGTTAGATCTTTTGACTCATTATCTGTCGTCTCCACCAAAACACCTATTCACAACTGCGTCTTTCAATAAGTATTTATTTCTTCTTGATTTCTGAATTCCTTTCTCACCGTTTTCCGTTTCTATTCTTACACCGCCGTATGCTACGGCGGGCATCGGCTAGTTTATATTAATCTTTTAATGTATTTATGTAATCAAATTTAATTACTGTGCCTTTTAAAATTAATGGTCTTAGATTCCCTTTATAAGTCAACTAGCAGGGAATCCTAATACTAATTCACATAGAAACGTAAGGGAAAAATTACCGAAAAGTCTTTTTAATAACTACTCTGCCGTTTATTGCTGGAAAATGGCAACGAAAACAACAACTTTTATTTATTTAGCATATTGTCATATAAACAATGTAGCTCAAAGAGATTTTACAAGATGCCAAAGAGAAAATTATAAGAAAAGATAAATACATAAGCTTATGCAATAATATTAAAGAATTGGTAAGAAAAAAATTAATGAATGTAAAAGATCTTAAAAACAGATAGATATCAAGTAAAAGAGAGGAGTATCCTTATATACAGTTTTATGATGTAAGTCTCTAAAAGAAGAGAAAAAAAACAAAAGCTGCAGAGGTTCCTAGGCCAAAAGACCCCCCAGTCCCCGATGGGCATTCTACCTAACATAAATGTTCTTAATTTCTTGTTTCCAGGCTTCATATGAGAGGATACAATGAAGTCAGTCTTGTGGAAAGCTGGGGCACCTGCCTTCTTTTCCTCATCACAGGGGGCTGCATAATACCTTGATCAGGTGGTGGTGGTGGTGCAGATTGACACCAGAGAAGAACGGGAACAAGACAACAGAGAAACATTCCTGAAGAATATGATAATTCTATGTCCATATAGTCTAGTAGGAGTAGGAGTGACAAAAATAACTTAAAATAATGGGTTTTTGGCAGTTTTTTAAAATGTTCAACAGTATTAGCCTGATGAATTTATCTTGATAAAGTACTTGATAAAGTATTCCAGTCCATAACAACAAAAGTCCTCCCTCGCCACTTCTTTTAAGCTTGGTTCTTGGAATTATAAACAGACCTTCATTGAAGATCTAAGATTAAGATCTAAGATGGAGTGTAGAGGGCAGGCACTCCAGGGTGGAGCCAGATTATTTAAGGCTTTATAAACAATTAGTAGTATTTTAAATTCATTTCTAAATGACACGGGTAACCAGTTCATCAATGCAAAAACTGGAAGATGTGCTTAGATTTTTGTTTCTTAGTTAAGTTACTGCCTGCTGCATTCTGCACTAATTGAAACTGATTGATGTCTTTCTTAGGTAGCCCTGTTAGCACTACAGTAATCCAGTCGACTAAAAACAAAAGTGTGAAGTAATTTTTTCTGCTTCTGTAACTTTTGCTATATTCCTTAAGTGAAAAAATGCAGTCCTTGTAATCTGGTTAATAGACAATTTAAAGTTTAGGTCAGAGGCAATGATTACCCCTAAATGCTTGTGACAAAGCAAGGATCTTAAAAGGCAGGAAGTAAAAATTAACTAAAACAATTAACTACAAATGTAACCAAAGTCAAAGAAAACACCCAAAAAATCTTTAAGCCATGAAAAATCTCTTAAGTAAACCAACTCAAATAAAACAAAGAATCTTTTTAAAAATATCCAAAATCTTGGGAGACTAAGAGGAGAATGCCACAGCCTTAAATTCATGGGTCATGATATGCAACTTCCTGGTATTATATGTTGGCAACAAGTTTGCATTGCCACAAAATGGTCACTGATTTAAATAAAAAAGTGTCTTAAAATGGCAGCTATTATCGTAAAAAAAAATAATGAATAGTAGAATTGATTTCAGATCACAAAATAATCTATAATAATGTAATACAATAGTCTTAAACAAATATTTTTCAAAGAATGAAGAAAATAATTGCAATTTTCTAATTGCAAAACTGGAACCCATAATCCTCCACCTACAAAATAGGAAATTTTGGAATCCACAGGGAAAGGATAGGTAGCCCATTGACCAGGTCAGATAAACTTTGCATCATGAGCTGCATATTTTTGTTTAGCACCATTTTTTCCTTTTTTATGTGGAGGCAGGACCTTTGCGTTTTTCCCAGTTGATTCTGGGGTTCATCAGGGGTGTCTTCTTGCTCCTACTCTGTTCAATGCTTGTATGGACTGGGTGTTGGGCAAGGTCGTGGGGTCCAGCGGCTGTGAGGCATCTGTTGGTGAAGAAAGTGGTGATCTTCGCGGAGTCAATTGAGGCTCTGATTGGGGCGCTCGAGAGACTGAGTGAGGAGTCTGAGTGTCTGGGCTTGCGAGTGTCCTGGATAAAAAACAAGATCCGGGCCTTTAATGACCTCTTGGGCACAGCCATTAGCAGTGTGTCTGTTTGTGGAGACAGTGCTGACCTTGTTGAGCGGTTTACTTACCTTGGCAGTGACATTCATGTCTCTGGTGATTCTTCCTATGAAGTCAGTAGACAGATTGGGAGAGCATGGGGGGTCATGAGGTTGCTTGAAAGGGGTGTGTGGAACTCCTGATATCTATGCAAAAGGACAAAGGTCCAAGTCTTTAGAGTCCTGGTGCTTCCTGTCTTGCTATATGGTTGCGAGACATGGACGCTATCCAGTGACCTGAGACAAAGACTGGACTCCTTTGGTACTGTGTCTCCTTGGAAAATCCTTGGGTACCGTTGGTTTGAATTTGTGTTGAATGAGCGGTTGCTCATGGAGTCCCGAATGAGGCACATTACCTGCATTGTGAGGGAGCATCAGTTACGGCACTACGGCCATGTGGCATGTTTCCCAGAGGGTGATCCAGCTCATAAGATCCTTATTGTTGGGGACCTGAGTGGCTGGACCAGGCCAAGGGATCGCCCACATAACACCTGGCTGTGGTAGAGGGTGG
Source organism: Polypterus bichir lapradei (assembly GCA_026402145.1). Classification (NCBI taxonomy): domain Eukaryota; kingdom Metazoa; phylum Chordata; class Cladistia; order Polypteriformes; family Polypteridae; genus Polypterus; species Polypterus bichir. The sequence continues at coordinate 1,509,976 of JANRMT010062836.1, forward strand.
GACTGGATTGTGAGTCTGCCTGGGGGGTTGCAAACCGGAATCCGAGTTGTTTCGTTGTGTAGTGGGTGCAGCAACGCACTGTACCAGTGCATGCTTTCCAACTTGACTTTATGTGGTTGATTATTTTTGTTGTTGAAATAGTGGCACCATCATTATGTGGCCTTGCTTTTTGATCATCGCTACCATTTAGTCTCTCTCCTTGCAGGGCTGCGTCCATAATGCCTGTTTCCAGTCACTTGAAGAAGAAGTCATATGACATGTTATGCCATCATGCTCCACTTCCAAAACATAAAGATGCCTCTTACTCGATGCACATGCTTTGGATTTTTTAATTAAAAAAGCTAACACAAGTTAGTACTAGGACATTTGCCTTGAACTTTAGATTTTTATTTTTGGTTTGAGTTCAAGTTTTTCAATTCTTGTTTGTTTCCCTATCTTTTCTGAGTACCTCCTATTTGACTATTATGGCTGGGTAAGTTCCTTTAGCACTTTCATCCCAAGGTCTGTTATTCCATGCAGCCTTTGGACACTCACTTTCTTTATTTTCGAGGTCATAGCAATTTGATTTGTCTTACCCTCATGAATGCTGGTTCCAGTGGCATTGTTTCTCTGAATTCTGTGTAGACTGCAAAATTATTTTCATCTCCTCTTAAAACATTTTGTACATGTTACATATTATTGCTATATTCTGGTTATGGCAAGCACAAAAAGAAGAAAGAAATGCTGTTCCAAATACTCTTATCTTAAAATATTTGTAAAATTTGTATTTCCACAATCTGGTTAGGTAAACAAATAATATTTTTAACATGCTTTGTTAGAACATTTGCCAGGGTTTAAATGCCTACATGTGAGACAGCATCATAATCACTAATCAGTAAACAAAGCCTAGGTTTGTCAACAGAAAACAATACATAAGTACATAAATATAATTTTATAATGGGAGAATCAGACACTATGTAAGGGACAAACAAGAATCTAAATCCATAAAGAAAAACTACATCTCTGAAAAAGAGTGGGAAACCACAATTGCAAATGGTGAATGGATCAGGGTCTTTGCAAGAATACAAAAGTACTTTGTGTCTAGCAGTAGTGATTGTGCAGCAGATTGCACAATTAAGTGTTTTCTGACTTTTGTGACCATGTAAATCTTCTGTCAAATTAATATTTTCTTCCCAGTGATAATAATTGTACACCTGATTGCCAAAAATACAAACAACATTTGTGTCTTAGCAATGGTAGTGACAAATCATGTAATCTGGTGATGTCATCAGCGCTAAGTGTCAGAGATACAAACCATGGAACAAGCCTATACTTAGAAACAGGCAGTGCCAGGAAACAAAGTGGCCATTGACATTAATCCATCCATCCATTTACCGAACACAGGGTCACGGGGATCTGCTGGAGCCAATCCCAGCCAACACAGGGTGCAAGGCAGGAACCAATCCCAGGCAGGGCACCAGCCCACCACAGGACACACACACACTAGGGCCAATTTAGTATCGCCAATCCACCTAACCTGCATGTCTTTGGGCTGTGGGAGGAAACCGGAGCACCCGGAGGAAATCCACGCAGACACGGGGAGAACATGCAAACTCCATGCAGGGAGGACCCGGGAAGCGAACCCAGGTCTCCTAACTGCGAGGCAGCAGCACTGCTACTGCGCCACCTATTGACATTAAACAAATTGTAATTTATAAGATGTATTCATTGTACTGAGTTTGAGAAAAACTAATTTGCAATTATTTAATTCTTTTGAAACAAAAGTTAAACAATTTACACATTTAGAACTTGTGTTAAAGTTGCTAAGGTGTTACAAAAGATGAGGGGTTTTGTGTCACCATTCCTATCTGCTCATGCTACTCACTTGAAACCTCTGAATGATTTGTAAATTTTATGTTTCGTATTAAATAACATGGCAGTTGTACTCAACAATGGAAGTACTGAACAAGAGAATAATTTAAGTGAAGGAGACAGAAATAATTAAAAAAGGGGTGAGGAAGAGAATCACCAGGACAAATAGGAATTTGTGCCAAATCAGAACATCCTACCAGGGCACAAGCAGACTCATAAACTGGCACTAAGCATTTGTCAAAAACAAAACAAAACAAAACAAAAAAATAAATTTCCAATAAAACAATACTATAAAATAGTTTTTTTCTTTTGTTTGGAACAACACAGCTAGACATTGAAGTGCATGGGTCTCAGCCCTATAAAGATAAACATCATGATATATTAACACTCACTAGTGGTGCATGGCAACAAAGTGATGCTGAGGGAGATCAAAATCAAAACAATAAAAAAGAATAAACAAATAAATGCAAGGTCAAAATGAAAATAATGTAAATCCTGACAATCAGTTATAAACAGTTTATGATCTAAAACAGTCATTTGCAGCTGAATTTTCATTTGAGCAAAATACAGTATTTTGTTTTGGTTTCTATGAACAAAGATTTGCAGTCTTTGGTAGTGAAAATTGAACATCCAGAAATTGATCCACCTTTTCATACCTCCTCTAACTTGTTAATCCATCTCAGCATTTCTGGGAGCTTGACCACTCAGCAGTATTTGGTAAACGTTTGAAGCCAGCCATTGATCTGGTACTAGCTCATCACAAGATACACTCACATACACAGCAACACTCAAATGGGGCTATGGTAGAGCTTCTAATCAACCTAATGCTCCTTTCTTTGATATTGAGATAATAACCAAAATTGTTTAGAACACCATTCTAAATTACTATCACCCACACACACACACACACACATATATACAGAAAGAACATGCAAACTCCAAAAAGGATGTGGATTAAAGCCTAGGACTCTGGACTGTGATTCAGAGCATTAACTACTGCACCAACATCTAAAAATGGAGATTTTGATCATTTATTTCACCTTAAGCAGTCTGCAAATGCAGAGATTACTTTTTAACATAGACACTATATCCATCCATCCATCCATTATCCTACCCGCTATATCCTAACTACAGGGTCATGGGGGTCTGCTGGAGCCAATCCCCGCCAACACAGGGCACAATGCAGGAAACAAACCCTGGGCAGGGCGCCAGCCAACCGCAGTAGACACTATATACATATATTACATATTTTATATTTAGCTTCCAGGCACCATGCAGGTAGCAGCCTTTTACAGAAGCTCTGTGTGTTTTTCATGTAGTTACTAGTTGATAAGCTTTTTTAAACATCTTATTTAATTTATGTTAAGCTTATATATGATCTGGCATCTGGTTTGTCACTAGAAATTTATGAATGACTTTTAAATAGATAATATGCAGCTGTCACCACAAACTCAGGCATCCACTTGTTTCAACTGTCTTTTATACAAGATGCAAACTTTGGATAAGTCACAGGGTGAAGGAAGAATATCTGTAGGGTATCTTATGCCTGCAACCCCTGAAAATGTAAGGGACTCTGAGGTTAATAAAATGAGGTATATTAAATATTTCCTTAGTAAGCAGGTAGTGTTGCGATCGCTAGCACCGGTGCTATGTTATATATCATCAGAAGAGCAACTCATCCAAAAATGGAAAGGATAAAGTGACTGAGTGAGCATAAAAGTAAGCCTGGAAAGATTCAAAACTGGCCTGTCTCCATATAATGAAGAATACCCAGTTCATTTTTAAATTATATGGATGAACTGTAATCTCTCATGGCAAATCATGGTTAATTCAGGTACTTTGGCATTTTAGGTATTGCTGGGAACTGGCTTAAACTTCTAATTCCAGATGTTATTTTAATGCTAGACAGATACCATTTGATATGATCAGATGAAGAAGAAAAAAGTCAGACGGGGGACTGGGGAGATAACTTTCATCATTCTACTTCATGTTTATATTGCCCCATATGTAAAGTGAGACCCTACAGAAAAAAATACTCTTACAAACACTTTAATAATGAATTATTCTGAATATGTGGTGAGTTTGGAAGGAACAATGTCAAACTTCCATCAGTAAGCGTCAAGTTCCATTCTTGGGCACAAAAAGCCGAATCTGCTTATTGAAATGTTAAATACCTTTATATGTAAACCTTTGACACAAATGGACAGATCTGACCACAACATGATCCATCGTAGTTCTACCTAACAACAACAACAACATTTATTTATATAGCACATTTTCATACAAACAGTAGCTCAAAGTGCTTTACATAATAAAGAATAGAAAAATAAAAGACACAATAAGAAAACAAAATAAGTCAATATTAATTAACATAGAATAAGAGTAAGGTCCAATGGCCAGGGGGGACAGAAAAAACAAAAAAAAACCTCCAGATGGCTGGAGAAAAAAAATAAAATCTGTAGGGATTCCAGACCATGAGACCGCCCAGTCCCCTCTGGGCACCTACCAGCCTCTTATTAGATAGCAAACAGATCTCTTATCAGTAGCCAAGACAGAAGTTCTTGTTTGTGTTTGGGGGTTGTTTGTTACAATATTTCTATTTTTCTTGAACTTCTGTAAAGTCTTAATTTCTCCTTTAGGACAATTAATGTATTATCTACCCACATGCATTTATACACACAATCTATATTTCCTGTATACACAAGTATATATACGTATATTGGGCTATTCAAAATGAAAGAGCAGATTTCAAAAATTTATTTCAAACAAACTGTTTAAGACAGAAACATATTCCGCAATCACTGCATAGAGGAAAGTTCAAAGTTTGGTCCTATGGTCCTTGAGGTTGCATGCACTCAACATGAGCACCATGTGTAGCGCAACATACATCAAAATGGTGGACCATTTCTTGCCACACATGAGTGAACTAGTCCCTAGTTACTGAATTCACAGCTTCATCAATTCGATGTCGCAAATCTTGAAGATTATTGGGCATAGGTGGAACAAACATTTTCTTTAATGTACCCCCATAGATACAAATTTCAAGGGGTAAGGTCTGGAGACCTGGGAGGCCATAGATGATGAGCAAGATCTTTTTGTCCACCTCTTCCTATCCATCATCCTGGAATGGTGTCGTTCAGGGCTCTGTTGGAACACACCTCGGATATGCTCAACCTTTTCATCTGATGTGCGTGGATGACCAGTGCTTTTATGTTTGCATATGCAACCTTTTTCTATGAATTTTTTATGCCACTCGTAAGTTTGCTTATGGCGAGGAGGCTGTTTGTTGAACTGTCAGTGGAATTCACTCTGCAGTTGAACAATGGTCTTACACTTCACAAATTGCAACACGTAAAATGATTTCTCTTGTGATGTTCTCACCATTTTACTATAAACGAGAAACAGCACTCGGTGGCATTCACTGGTACTTTTAGGCAGGCATTTAAACTTTGAACTTTCATCTATCCAATAATGTGCAGAATGTGTTTCTGTCTTATACAGTTTGTTTGAAGTAAATTTTTGAAATCTACTCTTTCATTTTGAATAGCCCGGTATTAGTATACTGTATATACACAAACATAGAGTATTACTGTTTAACATGAAAGGAAATGCTAATAACCTATTTCTCACTCAAAACTCACTTTTGTGAAAAAGAAATATGACTGTGGCTGGCATTTTGGATTCAGTGCCTGCAACCTTTTGTGTCAGCCTATCCCTTGATAAACAGCTAAAATTGAAAATAAACCTATTGCTTCTAGTAGATTAGTTTTAGTCTATTATCAAAGATTTTTTTCGGTGTGATCACTGCTACATTTTTAATCTCTTTAGTCTGAGTCACAGCACTAATTTCTTAAAGGTTCCTGCAAAGCAAATATTGCATGAGCAGACTTCAGTGTAAATGATAAAGTATTAATTAATTACTGCATGCCAATCAGATCACTCTCTGCTTATCATAAGTGACCTGCCTTTAGCAAGTAAGTGATTTAGTCATAAATGGGGCAGAGTAAATTCAGCCCAGTGAACTTAGAATAAAAACAAATCTGTACAGATATTTTGGAGATGGATTAAATTTTCCCTGGCAGATAATTTAAATGCAGGCCAAGAAAGAGCACCACAGATACGATGTTTGCTCTAAGGATGTTGATGGAGAAGTATAGAGAAGGCCAGAAGGAGTTGCATTGCATCTTTGTGGACCTGGAGAAAGCATATGACAGGGTGCTTTGAGAGGAGTTGTGGTATTGTATGAGGAAGTCGAGAGTGGCAGAGAAGTATGTAAGAGTCATACAGGATATGTACGAGGGAAGTGTGACAGTGGTGAGGTCTGCAGTAGGAGTGACAGATGTATTCAAGGTGGAGGTGGGATTACATCAGGGATCGGTTCTGAGCCCTTTCTTATTTGCAATGGTGATGAACAGGTTGACAGACGAGATTAGACAAGAGTCCCTGTGGTCTAAGATGTTTGCTGATGACATTATGATCTGTAGCGAGAGTAGGGAGCAGGTTGAGGAGACCCTAAAGGAGAGGAATGAAGGTCAGTAGTCACAAGACAGAATACAGGACACTCCCAAAATTTGTGAAAAACCGCGACTTTTGGATGTGGTTAAAAAATGCCTTTTAAATGCCAATTATTTTAGTTTCAACCCTATATACAGTATGCCCCCAAAGCACTTTAATTTCATTGCAAACTCAACTTAATACATTAATACATTACCTAAAAACAGAATGTAAAGTTAAACCCGTATACTGTCCAGTACTGCTATGTCTCCCGCGGTGCTAGAATGTAAAATACAGATGTTACAGCTATATGTACTGTAATTCATGCAAGCACGTTTTCTTTGGTATGCGCTGTTGTTTTCTTTGTTATAAGTAAATACATAATAATTTCACTTAATTAAAATACAGTAAAATGTACAAGTACTCACCAATGATGAATGATATTGATGATAATTGGTGATAAAGTAGCTGTGCAGTACGATGCAGAGGATTTAAAACTCCTTGGGTAGCGCCTCTACTTCAGGTGCTTCAGGAGGAGTCGTATCTTTGGACGGGTCTTCTTCTGGTGGGGTTTCGTTCTGGCTTTTCTTTATAAGTTTCAGGAACATTGTGATGGGAAGTTTCTACATTGTCTCCTGTAGCAAATTGCTGGTACAATTTCCGTGCTTTCTCACGGATGATGTTACCATACAAGGGGATGCTCTTCTTCCTGCAGTTGGTTATCTACAATGCCATGGCAGATTCCATCCTGATGATATTTTTATTCCTAACAGTCATTACCTTTTTGGCACTATCATAGAAACTTACAGATACGGTACTCCAGATCGCTGCTTCATTCTTCTTTATGTAGCGTACAGTGCTTTCATTAATGCCTCTCGGATTGGCTACTTTCACCATCCCAAACCGTGTCTCCCTCAATGGTGGTAAACCCATTCACCTGGAGACACGTCACAGGGCAGCAGTCAATCAGCAGTAAGGAGAAATGAATAATGATCTCGGATTGGCTACTTTCATCATCCCAAACCACCTTTCCCTCAGTGGTTGCTTCCTGTTCTCTGTACAGCACAGTATTGCCAAGAAAAAAGCCATAAAAAATTGTGGAGGATATTTGCACTCTCCACTAACAATTAACAGTTAGGTTCTAAGGATAAATCCACGAACGACTGAGTCCACGAACCCTGAACCGCGACTTTGTGGGGGTCTACTATACATGTGTGTAAATGAGAGGGAGGTCAGTGGAATGGTGAGGATGCAAGGAGTAGAGCTGATGAAGGTGGATATGTTTAAATACTTGGGATCAACAGTACAGAGTAATGGGGATTGTGGAAGAGAGGTGAAAAAGAGAGTGCAGGCAGGGTGGAATGGGTGGAGAACAGTGTCAGGAGTAATTTGTGAGTGACGGAAGAGCAAGAGTGAAAGGGAAGGTCTACAGGACAGTGGTGAGACCGGCTATGTTATATGGGTTGGCGATGGTGGCATTGACCAGAAAGCAGGAGACAGAGCTGGAGGTAGCAGAGTTAAACATGCTAAGATTTGCATTTGGAGTGATGAGGAAGGATAGGATTAGAAACGGGTACTTTAGAGGGTCAGCTCAAGTTCGACAGTTGGGAGACAAAGTCAGAGAGGCGAGATTGCATTGGTTTGGACATGTGCAGAAGAGAGATGCTGAGTATATTGGGAGAAGGATGTTAAGGATAAAGCTGCCAGGTAAGAGGAAAAGAGGAAGGCCTAAGAAGAGGTTTATGGATGTGGTGAGAAAGTACATGCAGGTGATGGGTGCAACAGAACAAGATGCAGAAGACAAACATATGGAAAAAGATGATCCGCTGTGGCGACTCCTAACGGGATCAACAATGCAGGCAAACAATAAGTAGAAGGAAACCAAGGGTGCCATCACAGACCACATCTGCTACTTATCATGTTGGCTGTAATGATAATCTGCAGTCACTGTAGCCTTCCAGGACTGGATGAGACAGCCTCTTCTTTTTGCAATTATATCTGGTTATACAAGGAGTGTCTAAAGGGAATTGAGCCTACATGGGAAGTAAGTGGTGCAGCACATTGTCATTTTATGGTTTTTCAAGGTATTCTCAATGAAGGTGAACACAGTTCTCCTGCCAGTGTTCCAACCTCCAGATGCCTGGGAACAATACAAAATATCTTGTGAGTCACAACACTATACCACCTCTTCAATGGCAGCACCATCAGTGTCAAAATGGTGACCACTCAGGTGTCGCCTCATTTTAGGAAAGGGAAAGATTTCAAAATACACCAAATCTGGCAAATAAGGAGGGTGAGGCAAGAATTCAAAGTTGCATTTTTGCAATGTTTCCACTGTCATGTGCATTCTGTATGGTGGAGCATTGACATGATGAAAGAGGACAAGTTTTCGGGTCCTTTTTCAGCAAAGAAATTTCACATACTTGATGTTACTTCTTCATAGGCAGACCCATTTCCCATCAGACACCATTCATAATATTAATTTCCTAGAAAGTGGCTAGCTTTGCCCTCATTTCTGTCAGTCTGACATTTGACATTTGCCTCTGAAAACAGAAACTCCCTGAGAATGCAGCACATGGCTCGGTTAATTCTTCCTTTATGTAAGAACTTACTATTGCACATGCTCCAAAAACAAAAAAAAGTAGCTCACAAAATAATGGAAGCACCTTGAGATTTTTTTTGTGCTCTGTTGCCTGTACTGCACGCCTCCATTAGAAAAAAAAAAACAGTACAAATCAAAGACTCTTTAGATTTACTGTAGACACAAAATGTCATAAATTGGCAGCAGCATTCAGCTTAGTGAAGGTTGGCTCTGACAGTTTTAAAAGTTGAATTTATCTGAAGTTTTCCTTTCAGTTTTGCATTGCAATCACAACCTTTGTATATCCTTTCTCTCATGTCATTGACATTCAATGATGATTTCCCTAGTTTTTCTTTCCTTTTGCTAACATGACCTTTGAGACTATTCTACTCGGTAGGTTCATAATTTACACAGCTTTTGTCACCATGCTGCCTGCCAAATGCCCACCAACAATTTTTATTCTGTTCACAGTCTCTGCGTGAAGCCATGCTGGCATATGATGATGGCCTCAAGCCACAGTCTGCTAATGGGAGAAGGCCTGCCAGGGAAAGGCTTGCATAATTTAACTCTCTGGTCATACAAGTTTACACATGCTGCATGGCTATAGCTACCCTAATGTATGTATATCTAACAGGGAAACACAGCTCAACAAATTCATTGTAAAACTGTAATCAGAAATTACTGCTTGCAAGAATCATCTCCCGTTTACCTACATAATGACTCTAGGCTTCTTTATTTGAGGAGCATGGTAGCATAGTGGTAGGGGCTGCAGTATCACTCTTTTCTTTAAACCTTAGCTGAGGCACTGTATTTGTGGATTGTGCATGTTCTCCTTATGTTGCTTTCCTCCCTGGTATACCAGTGTAGGATTTGAAAAATAAATTTTAAGTTGGATAATTAATTTTCAGTTTTGCCCCTGGCAATACAAGTACTCAATCATATAATTCAGCAAGACTTATACTTTATTTATCTTACCTTTCTCTGTTGTAGGTGGTGGTCTCCAGCTGTTAGACTTTTATCAAGGCAACAGAAACACTCATTTTAAGAAAGAGAACAGTACAATTTATTGAAAAACATAAATATTATATAAATATAATAAATGCATATATACAGTATCTTATTATATATAAGACAGGACGTAGACAGACTAGACAGACAAACATATAACATAGAAAAGCTGTCTGTTTACTTACCGTTTAGAGTTCAAATTTATTTTGGCAGAGATAAATAGTTTTATGATACTAAGTCTTCAAAGATACTGTCTTATGTTGTGTAGGATTATTGCTTTGTTGCTGCTCTGGGTTCAAGTGGAGGATTCTTCAGGTGTTGTGAGTGCATTCTTCCTCATTGCTGTGCCATTTGCAGCTAAGGGAAAGCATTACTCTTTCTGGCACAAGGTTTTAAATGGTGAAGTTCCCTTCTTGAAGTGATTGCTGCTTCTTAGACTTCAGACTGGCTTACTGTTTAGCTTGGCAGACTAGTCATAAAGAGAAGAGTTTTTTGGCTTCGGTTTTCCAAGGAAGATCAGCTCATAACTTTTTAGGTTTCAGAAATCAAATTTCAGAAGGTAATTTTTCATATTTCCCCCTTCCTGAGAGAATTCCAGAGAAGGTGCCTGGAGAGAATCTCCAGGGAGTTCAGTGTGTGTTAAGCGAATATCCGAGAAGCTTTTTCCTACTACGTCCTTTGAGAGATGGGATGCATGTGGTTCTAATGGAAGGTTGAACCTTAAAATGATTGGATTAAAGTGGGTTTAATGGAAGGTTGAACTTTCAATGATTGAATTAAAGTCACCTCCAGTTACAAAATCAATGTCTTCTAATAGGCGAGTTATTCTGTCCATTTTGAACTGAATTGTTGAATTGTTGGTCTTTGTCCTTGTTTGAGTCTATTTTATGCATTCTGGTTCAAAAGGTCTGCAGAGGGTCCTCTGGAGAAATATCAGTGCAACTCCGGTTTACACATTTGTTATCAGATGAAGTCCAAGCAGATCCTGGTACAAGCTGGAGTTCAGTAACTTATTTTGGACTGCAAGTGGTAGAAAGCACAGTTGGATGCCTGCATCCCTGTTAAATTTCCTTCATGACAGGTCTGGTATGCCTCGAAAACCTAGCAGAATGGGTGACGTCCACTTTGATCTACCCCAGTTTAATCTCAAATCTAGACATACAAGTTTAACTGACTAAGGATCCTAAGTATGTCCTACAAACTGACATGGAGCTGTGACATGGATGTGGCTGTAACCCATTCCAAACCTGTATTGAAATAAATGGTTTAAGAATGGATGAATGGCTGGAATTACTATGTAAATTCCTTTTAAATGTAAAATATTTTTTACATTTTTTTATTATACTCATTACAGTGCTGGGACATTTTACAGCTATTGCTGCTTTTTAAGACATTTGCATTTTTTTTACTTTGTTACCTTTTAGCATGAATCACCAGTTATATTTTTAAAAAATGTTAAAAAACAATATTTGCGACTATTGCCTATAAAACCTACTTGACATACATGCCCTGAATAATAGGTGTGTTGCCGGCTTTGCTCATCCCTATCTAGGAAATGCTACTATTACTGTAAGAACGATTGAGATCCATTTAACTGCTTCAACCTTGGATGAATTGCAGGACCTAAGGAAAGAGATTAGGACTTCAAGTTTGACCAAAACTGAGTCATTTGAAACCATAATGCCAGTGATTATTATGAGCAATGCACAGTCCTTACAGAGTAAGCTGAATGATCTGAAACGATCTGTGCATTACTTCTGTGAATTTCGGGAATGCTGTCTAATATGTTTTACTGAAATGTAGCTTTAAAAACCAGATTATAAGAGCCATTTGCTAGTTATTTGAGCTATAGTAAATGTTTGCCTAAATATTAGTAGTCTATGGGAGGACCTTATAACCCCCACAAGATGAATTAAATTGGTATATTCTAACTACTTTTTGCCTCTCTGACTATAGAATAGTCTCAGTTAGTGACCTGCCTTGCTGTGAGTAAGGCATGGAAGGCACACGGTTTTACACTGTGCCTTATGTGCTCAATAGTATGAAAGTTAGCATGCTGTATTAAATGTGCAGTGCCGTATATTAGAATGTACTGAAGACGAAGTAAGGCATCTTTAAGTATAGAAACAACTGAAGTTTGACAAGAAAGGATACGTTTAAGAAGAAACACTTTTTCTCATTTTTTTGCCTTTTATTCTACGTGTGTAACAAATTTTTCTCTTTATTCTTGTTTGGATTATTTGCTTTGAATTTTCACTAAATCTTTTAAAACAAACTTTTGGACTAATATTTCTTTCGGCATGCATTTTACCCGTGCTTGATCCCTGCCTTTTGCCCCCACAGCTGCATGGATATTTATCTAGGAGTATCATACAAGAACTCGGCCGCCGTTAAGCAATCAGAGAGCGAAGTATGCTTTTCTGTCATATACTAAGGGATCTGCTCTCTGAATACTGAACTACTCACTGTGAGATGTTGTCTATACTATCTGTCTTGTAAATTATACTTCGGTATAGTAGTTTATATTCCACTATGTAATAAATGTGGCATCTGATATGGAAACGGTTTATGAAATTATACAAAAACTGGAAACAAAATCATTATTCAAACTTTTGATGGGTGATTTGAACTGGAATTTGTGATAGCGTTGCCTCGTTGTCAACATTATTAAAATTAACACTACTGTAGATGGCTTAACATACTGAAAACATCTCTGGCCTGTACAAAACCCACCACAGAGCAGCTCTGAGTTTATGTGTGACCATGGTGTAATTCTCAATTAATGAAGTATATGCAAATAACAAGTCATAGATAAGCAAAGACTGCAAAGTGGTTTATATAGAATGATAGTCTCAGAGAAATTGGGTATAAGAAAAGCAAGATTTGAAAAGAAGGTAAAACAAGTCTTAAAAAAAGGAAAATGGGCTATGGAGAAAGAAATGAAGAGAAGGTTTACTGAAAATGATTCAAAGCAGGTCTGGGAAGATCTGAAAAGGTTGACACTTTCCAACAAGAATGAATGATGTTTTCTTTGCTAGTGAACTACTTGTCATTTTTTCAGGGTTTAAAACCAGTGATTTGAGTACCCAAAATGAATAGGCAGAAGAGGTGCTTTGGAAGAATGCTGGAAATGTTCCAGGGATGGAAATGAGTATAGTTTAAGTGGAGAATTCTCAGCGCCAGGTTAAAACCAACAGATGGCATATTAGGATATGGCTTCTGAAATCTGGTTTCAAGCAGCTCACTCCAGGTTTTAATTTGCTCTTTAACTGATTTCTAAGCTGTGGTGTTGTGCCTGATGTTTGGAAACACTCATTCGTTACCCCACTGCCTGATATTTTTAAGTCAAGCAGTCAGAATGATTAACTTCCAATAGCCCTGACATCCTTAGCAGTGTAAGTCTTTGAACATTTGATGGAGGAAAAAGGGTCAGAATAAGTCCATTTGAAATATTCACCAATTTGCATGCTATGCAAACACAAAATACACTGCACCAAAAAAGAAGAGTTTTACTTGATGAAATTTTGCATGCATATTATTGTTGATAGAACTTAGTGAGGGTGTGCAAAACCAAAACCATTTTATCACACCAAAATGTTTCTGCTGATGGTAATGAATTTGGCATATTATTTAGATTTAGCCCTATTTAGACTAAAAGCTATAAGTGGTGTGATTGGGAACCAGTACAAAGAACATTTTCACTTATAAACAGCTATATCTACTTTCATGAAATGTTGTATTAACATTATTGTTCATCTCATTTAAAATATTCAAGGCTTTAAGAATTTTATTGTGGGGTAATAATGACACAAGAAAAAAAAATTAATTACTCCAAAACAGATGAGTGCATGTTGTTATGCATGCAAGCCTGGGGACCACCTTCCTGGCTCTGGTGAGGTCAGCAATCGAACACTTGGACTAGAGAGGCCACTAATGCTAACATTGTCTTCTCCTTCCTCCTCCACAGCCAGGAAAGGATGTCCAATGAGACTGCCTAACGCTGCCTTGACACCCAGAGATAGCTCCACCCCTTCTGGTAACAGCCCTATAAAGCCGGCCTGTTACCAGAAGGTGGTGTCAGATGTTCGACTGACTCTCGACAAGGGCAGAGCTCCTAGTACTTCTTTGCCTCCAAATTTGGCATGTAGATTATCCTTGGCCCATAGGTGCTCGCTAAAAAACAGTTTTAAAAATTCCATGGTCTAAGCGCAAAATTTCTTATAGTTTTTTAGACCCGTTTGTATGTCTGTCCGCTTTTCACGAGAGAACTACTTAACAGATTTAGATCAGGTTTTTTTCTATAATTTGCTTGAAAATTCCGTTGATTTTGCGACTTTCTCATTATAAGTATCATAATTCGCTTGTAGTACCGATTTATTAGTGCGAATTCGAGAGAGACTCATTGGGCTGTGTGGAGGGGGTGGGGCCCTTCTCACTCACACGCCTGCCTTGGGGCGTAACCTTAACTCCGCTTAGTTAGCGAACGAGAGAACTACTTAACAGATTTAGAAATATATGGAAAAAGATGATACGCTGTGGCAACCCCTAACGGAAGCGACAATGCAGGCAAACAATGAGTAGAAGGAAACCAAGGGTGCCATCACAAGCCACATCTGTTACTTATCGCGATGGCTGTAATTATAATCTGCAGTCACTGTAGCCTTCCAGGACTGGATGAGACAGCCTCTTGTTTTTGCAATTATATCTGGTTATACAGGGAACTGGGAACTGAGCCTACATGGGAAGGAAGTGGTGCAGCACATTGCCATTTTATGATTTTTCAATGTAGTCTCAATGAAGGTGAACACAATTCTCCTGCCAGTGTTCCAACCTCCAGATGCCCTGGAAACAAAACAAAATATCTTGTGAGCCACAACACTGTACCACCTCTTCAATGGCAGTACCATCTGTGTCAAAATGGTGACCACTCAGGTGTTGCCTCATTTTAGGAAAGAGAAAGAAGTCAAAATGCACCAAATCTGGCAAATAAGGAGGGTGAGGCAAGAATTCAAAGTTGCATTTTTGCAATGTTTCCACTGTCATGTGCATTCTGTATGGTGGAGCATTGACATGATGAAAGATGACAACAGTATGCTATGATTTTTTCTGTTTTCAGTCATTTTGATGGTTGTCTTTTCAGTTTCTATTATTAAAAGGGGTTACCGGGTTGGTACCTCAACATTTCTTGGTTGTCTACTGCAGTATTCCTTCCCAGCCATATTTCAGGATCTTTCTCCAGTGTTTGATATAATTCAGTTTCACAAATGCATTTATAAATTGAGAAATATAAATTCTAATTTATATTTATCTATATCTACAATATGGATCCAGGATTTTCTTTAAATCATACATGGATACCTTTTCAAAAGACATTCAATAAAGAAATCCTTAAGATTGTTGCTATCTCCTTTATTTTTTACACTATAAACCAGTGATATGAAACTGAAAAGTATACAGATGACACTGTGGTAATAAAATGCAAGCCATTACTTACATCAAGGGGACTATTTAGTGAGTTGGTACTACAGGAACTATCTTTCTCTGAATGTGAAAAAAAATGAAAGAAATATTTTTTACTTCCTGAGACAGAACTTTTGATGTACACTCCTTATTTTTTAGATATGAGGCTGAAATAGTGAATGATTACATCTAGGATCTCTCATTGGCAATAATCTAAATTGTAACATTAATATAAATATATATAGTGGGCAAAAGTAGGTTTGCAGTTGTGAGTATGCAAAACAGAGTTTATTCTTGTATTATTTATTTATTAATTAATTATTGTATTATTTATTTATCTTCTTCTTATGATTATTATTTAAGTGTACTTGACTGTAGCAGTTATAACCTGCATGTCTTTTTCCTTAAGAACAACTGTAAACCTATTTTTGTCTACCCCTGTATGTGTATGTGTGTATATATAATATATACAGTATACTGTATATAATATATATATATATATATATATATATATATATATATATATGTATGTATACACATACACATACAGGTAGAATCCTGTTGTAATGAAATTCTTGGGACCATAAAAATATTTTGTTATGATGAAAGTTTCGTTATAACGAATATGGGGAAGCTCTGCTTTGTCTGGTAAACAGTAAACCAAGGGCAGGATCAGGCTTACCACATAACACGCTTGTTGCATGATGTTTAGAACATTTGACACTGGGCTTTGACTTGTTCTTCCTCACACTCTTCTGGATTGCCACAGCGTTGATGCTGAGTTGCTAGTGTTCTACTAATCTGAAGCTGGGAGCTAAAGCAGGACAATTGCCCCTGTGTCGCAGTTCCTGTCTCTTTTGATTAATTACTGCAGTAACAGCTCCTATTTTGAATGAATTCTTGAAACTGCACCAGCCTTCTCTATACAGAAATAAAGTACCTGCATTTTCCTTCGAAACCGGGACTGACCTTTCTGTCTCTTGTGTAGCTCTGTGAACCAAACTTGACAATACCTGTATTAAAAAAAAACAGCGCTTTTTAAACTGCAAAAAATATTTTATTTGAAAATGAGATGATAGATGTAACTTTTTTTCAGCATAAAATGACACTATTTCTCATATATCTGTGAGAAATGCTATGAAAATCAAACAGTATAGTATCCGCACATGACACAACTACCCATGCATACATTCGTTGGAGCACTGACTCTGAATTCAGCTATACCTGTTGTGATATAGGATGCTGTATAGTGGCGACCCGACACAGACTCACACTGAGGCACGTGTAAAACACAAGAAACGACATTATTTTTCTTCACCTGTGGGGCATGTCTTCCCCGTGTACCCCACAGGCATAACACAATCCCAAGCACAAAACACAAGCAAACCACTCTTCTGGAACCACCACTTCTCCCGTCTAGCCTCCTCCTCCTCCTCCTCCCGACTCTGGCTGCTGAGTGGTGGTCGCTGGCTCCCTTTTATTAGATGCCAGGAAGTGCTCCAGGTGGTTGATTGCCGATATCCGGCTGCACTTCCTGGTAAGGCGTAACCAGTGACCAATTAGGGCCAGCCGCTCCTGTTGCAGCACCCCCTGGCGGCGCCTGCAAAACCACACAGAGCTGCATAAAACTTCAACCCCCATGAAGCCCTGGGGGAGTCTGAGGCACCGCTGCAACCCAGGGAGGCTGCCATTTAGCATCCAGGGGGAGATACTGGGCTTGTATGAATGTAGCACATTGAACACATTTTATAAGTGGTCAGTAACTTGTAAATAACTCATGAAAGAATAAAGTTACGTTAAAACCAAGCACACCATTGTTTTTCTTGTGAAATTCCCAATAAGTTTGATGTGTCACATGACCCTCTTCCTATTGAAAAAACAAAAGTTGGATCCAAAATGGCCGACTTCAAAATGGCCACCATGGTCACCACCCATCTTGAAAAGTTT
>JANRMT010062836.1:1538476-1550954 GCA_026402145.1 Polypterus bichir lapradei
ATATATATATATATATATATATATATATATACAGGTATATACTGTATTTATATATATATAAATATATAAAATATGTGTGTGTGTCACATGTGCCATATATATATGCCACACATGTGTGACTGAAAGACAACTTGAGGGCTCATCCAGTTGCAATTCCACCCTGATCCAAGATTGGATGATTGCCAGTCTCTTTGATGCTATTTCTGTGTTGTCATCTCCTGCCCCTGTCCCTTCCATGCTGGCTTCCTCTTAAGGGGCAGCACCGTCATCTTTACCTCAGTCAATGACTGACTCCAGTCTGTAAAGGCCTTCAAACCTTTTTTGCCTCCTTTCCTTAATTTTGACCATCAAATATACAGGGTTTGCCTTTGAGGAGTCTTAACTCTTTCTAACTGTCCTTTGTTTTTATTACAGTGGCGTAGTCGGCAGAAGATGTTGGAAGTGGTGAACCTGACTAGGTCAGTAGCTTCCCTGACAGAGTGGGTCCAGGTGCTGTGGATATAGGTGGGGAAGTAAAGGACTGAGCTGGCACAGTCCAAAAACCGTCTAACCGTTCGGATGGCACTCCATGAGGAAAGAGCACTGGGACCTTCCTAGGTATTGTTGCCCTTTCAACCCAAGGGTGATATTGAGACTTACCTCCTTATCTTTGACCGAACAGCAGTAAGACACCAAAGGGTGTGCAAGGATTGGGCACACACATTGGCCCCTTTCCTGACAGGTGAGGCTCAGAAGGTTTACTATGATCCTGGCGAGCTGGCCGCTGGGCAATAAAATTGGTTTTAGTCAGAGATCCTTGCACACTATGGCATGACTGCAGACCTGCAGGACAAACAGTGCTGTTATTGGCGTTTCAGTCTGGAACGACATATGCGCTTGCAGGCTTACAAGTTATGGGGTAAGCTTGGATGCTGGCTGAAACCAGGTAGCAATTTGTCCAAGTGAATCATAGAGATAGCGATTATTTGATAACTGCACTCCCCATGTCTCTTGTCTGACAGGTCCGCTTGGCAAGCGTGGAAGAACGTGGATTCTTGAATTGAGACCACTGAACACCTCCAACTGGCCATGCAAGCTGAGAGTTCAGAAGTGCTAGAAAAACACCTAAAACCTGAAACAGATCTTGGCCAAAGAAACAAGCCCCGCTGGCATGACACGAAGCCTGCCAGCTGTCCTATGTATAGGTCTCTCCTTCACCTCCCCTGCTTCAAATGCAGCAAGGCTGGGCACATCATACCCAGCTGCTGTTGGTTGGACAAGCCTATCGACTATAGCTGGGCCCAGAAAGGAAGAAAGTCTCGAAAATGAGATGTGAAATGGCAAGTGGCTTCTTTGTGTGCACTCAGTACGCAATATTCTTACTCCAAATGGTCGAGTGAAATTCGTACAATTCAAACTGATTTGGATTTTTGAGTGCTCTTCTATACAGTACATAAATTTTCAAGAACAGAGGGTGGGGACTGCAGTCTGTTGGTAAAATACATTCAATATTGCGGAGAACTAAGGTGTCCCCTTGGGGGTGAGTCAACGATATGCCACTACGGTCCGGTTCACAAATCAGAAATAAGGAACTGCCAGAATGGCATACCAGTCAATTTTAAGCCAGGAGCCTTGCTCAGTTTAAACGTTTGCACAGTTTAGTAAAGGGGTCTTCCAAGGCCAGAAAATAGAGAAAGTGGACATTTTACATAGTTTGTGATATTTTTATTTTACCTGTTGCTATCTGTATAGTGCTTAAAACGTTCAGTTCATTACATGTGCCATGTAAATGTTCACCATGCTGTATGTAAAGGAAACTATGATTTTTATTGCATTTGATATAAATCCTACTGTTGGATAGGACTTCTTTTGCCTTTTTTAAAAGATACTTTTTTTGGCAATAAGTTGTAATCCAGACCTTGGTGTGGAGTATATCCTTATAAAGGTAATACATCTATCCAGTGTTGATTAGATTGCATCAGACTGTTCTTTTGTTGCATTAAACTGTTCTTATATATATCGAAGATCATGTTTAAAATAACGCAGGTGTCAGTGCTGCTCTGCTTCGAGTTACTTACCTGAGACACAACACCTCCAAAACTTTGTAATAGTACAGAATGTTACATTCAAATCTGATTAAAGCTACCATTTTTTTATAGGATTTGCTACAGGGTGATATTCTGTTTATACCCAAAATTCCCATTATTCCAACTAAGTACCTGTTTAAATTCAAAAGAATACAGTCAGTCAGTCATCATCCAACCTGCTATATTCTAACACAGGGTCACGGGAGTCTGCTGGAGCCAATCCCAGCCAACACAGGGCACAAGGCAGGAACAAATCCCAGGTAGGGCGCCAGCCCACTGCAGGACACACACACACACACACACAGCCACACACACACTACGGACAATTTAGGATCACCAATGAACCTAACCTGAATCTCTTTGGACTGTGGGAGGAAACCGGAGCACCCGAAGGAAATCCATGCAGACACGGGGTGAACATGCAAACTCCACGTAGGGAGGACCCAGGAATCGAACCCAGGTCACATAACTGCGAGGCAGCATTTTCCTGTAAATATGTGTTTTGCAATGACTATCAACAAAAAACAAGTCTCTACGAAAAGCAATATACAGCAGAAATGTGTTACTCTTGTTTTACTCTTGTGAAATTATTTGAAGCTTGTTCAAAAGAGTAAGGAGGTCCAGTGAAGGAAAAACAGTCCTGGTTAAACAAACAAAAAAAACCCATTAATACTGACAAGGTTTTCTGATACATCTGATTAACCAATGGTAATTTAACCAAGGCCTATTGCCTTAGGAAAGACAGGTAGCACAGGTAGTGTAAAATATAAAAATGGCAATTCACATAAATCATAAATGACCACTTAGTGGTGCTATCTGATAGAGCCATGTGTGTAAAATAATACAGCTAATAATGGTAATGCTGCCGTTGCAGGTCAACATGAACCATCTTCAATAAATAAGTGACTAACATTTTTGTTTTTTTGTCTGAAGTAATCACCAAATAGCACTTACAAACCTCTTTTACAAAGATCTTGGAATACTTATTGGTTCTGCAAATAGTTATCTCACAAAATATTAAAAAGGCAACCAGATAATGCATTCATTGTTAAAAAGGAAATGCATTTTATCTGCCTTTTTACCATTGAGTTTTATTAAAATTTGATTGATTTGTTTTACACAGAAAGCATGTTGCATTTCGTGTAGTTTGCTTTGTAAATGTAGTCTTATTATTTTTACCATAATAAAAATTTTGAAACATATACTGGTGCAGATTTCAATGATAAAAGTACAGCATGGCTTCCTGATGCTATGGAGCTGGATAAAGGCAAAAACAAAAACAAGGAAGCAAAAAGAGATGACGAAACCCATAACCAATGAACTGGAACATTCTCTATTGCGAGGCGAGAACTAGTCAAGGGGAAGATATGAAAATTAAACAAAAGAATAAATTGAAAAAAGATCCATCTCTGTCCTTATCCTGGAACTGTGAAAAGAATAGGCATTCATCAGGGAACACAAAAGATGTATGACTTAAAAAAAAAAAGTTAAATGCACAACCCACTCATTTTTCAACTGAAACTAATCATGACCTGAAAGAATACTTTTGGAATGCACCAATCCAAAAACCCTTCCATTTAACATTTCCAGAGTTATAAACTGGTTTTAAAAAATTGATTTTTTTAGTAGAATTGATGTTAAAAAAGGGTGTTCTCTCCATCAGTTAAGTAGAAGTCTTCTGTTCCAAATATTTCTAAAAGAGGCTTTTAAAATAAAAATCTCAATAAAAAAAACTAATGCTGGACTTTTTGGAGAATTTTAATGGTTTGCATATATTTTAATCTATCTGAAAAATAAATGTTTGTATTTCCTTCTTCAATAAAACATACTGAAAAATTAAAAAAATGCAAATCTGCTAAAGGAAATCAATTTTTATAAGTTTAAAATGATTTAAAATTATACATATTTTCTTGCATGGAAAATAATAAATCAATAAATTAAGTTATTTATAACAATAGAATATATTGTAAATATTTTACCTGCCATCATTGTGTTCTTTTACCAGTAGTATCCATGTTAGGATATTTTTAATATTGTAAAATCAGGGTCTGATTTATCGTTTGCTGCACTCTTCTCCAAAGACGGGCTAGGATATAGAAAAAGGCGTTGCATTGGGTGCATTGAAAGAACCAACTCTGAATGACATACCAGTCATCACAGGGCACACTCACAGACATGCCTATTAAAATTCATTTGGAGTTATCAAGTACTATACAGTAATGTGCATGACATTAGCATGTAGAAAAAAAAAACATAACAAGACAAAATCAATACACGGAAAGCATGCTGTCTCCATACAATGGTGCACTGACCAGCAACAACAACAACAACATTTATTTATATAGCACATTTTCATACCAATAATGTAGCTCAAAGTGCTTTACATGATGAAGAAACTGAGAAAAAAGACAAAATAAATAAGAATTAAAATAAGACAAAACTCATTAACATAAAATAAAAGTAAGGACCGATGGCCAGGGAGGACAGAAAAAACAAAAAAACTCCAGATAGCTGGAGAAAAAATAAAATCTGCAGGGGTTCCAGGCCATGAGACCACCCAGCCCCCTCTAGGCATTCTACCTAAAATAAATGATCAGTCTTCATTGTATTTAGGTTTTCATGGAAGGACTTGATGATGATGGTCATGTGGACTTCTGGCCTTTAATCTATCAATGTAGGAACATCATGGTGCTTTGATAAGGTGGTGGTGGCGCAGGTTGCTACCACAGAAAACCGGGAAAAGAACAGAAGAGAGAGTAGGGGTTAGTACGGATTTTGGAGCCACCATGAATAATAATGATAATTAATTGAATATACAGAACATCAGGATTAAACTAAAATGAAATTATGAGAAAGCCATGTTAAAGTAATTTGTTTTTAGCAGTTTTTTAAAGTGCACTGTATTAGCCTGGTGAATTCCTATTCCAGATTTTAGGTGCATAACAGCAGAAGGCTGCCTCACCGCTTCCAGTATAAAGACCCAGAGGTGCGAGGCAGCAGTGCTAATTCTGTTACCTTTCATAAGCACACATATCTACTGAAATGTAGACTGTCAGGATTAACAGAATAATACACATATAGCAGCAATAGTTTGAAATAAACAGTTTAGGATATGTTCAGAATATTATATTATACTAGCCGAAGCCCGCCGTAGTACACGGCGGTATAAGAATAGGAACGGAAAACTGTGAGAAAGGAATTCAGAAATCAAGAAGAAATACATACTTCTTGAAAGAAGCAGGTGTGAATAGGTGTTTTGGTGGTGACGACAGATAATGAGTTGAAAGATCTAACCCTAGAAAAAGCCACGTACAACTGACTGTGGCTGAAGACTGGTGGTTAGAATTATTGTGAAGAGTAAACAGCATGTGGGATATCTGGTCTGTGCTCCGGTCTTTGGGTATGTGATGATGCGGGTTTGGTTCCATGCTCCCATCTGCTATTTGGAAGCCCTTGAACCCAACACCGTCGGTAATGTCACCGATGAGCTAGACAGTGAGACAACATTTGAGCAAGGGAATGGTAAAGATGTGCAAAGTGCTTTTATTAAAAGAGTCAACAAACAGTGTTCAATAAAGTGCAGTGCTTCAAAATTCTTCAATAAATAAATAATCCTTAAAAGAAATGTGGAGGTTTAAAAATACACAAGAAAAACCCAATCCTTTTAAAACGAGGTTAAAATGTTGAACAGGAAACAGTCTTTAAAATCATTAGCAAGCCCGGTGTCTTTCACTCCAGCGTCTCTCCTGATTCACCCATCTGGGCCCCGCAACAAGTGAGACGCTCACTCTGCAGCTGACCTTTGTACCTGCTTCTGCTGTCAGTTGCCTTAACGATCCTTGGCTCCGGTTGGCTCCTCCGGACAGCGACTTGGGAATTCCCCACGACCAAGGCTCTCACCCAGGGAACACCACGTCCCAAGTCCCGACTCCCGCTACCTTCCGCGGAGAGTCCTGCTCCTTCCGATCACTCCCACCCTCAAATCAAACTCTGCGGGAGCGACCACAACCACTACTTCTCCCAGGTGTTGGCCAAACACCCAGGCTACCTTCAGCTGCCTGCGAGCGTTCGCTCGCCCGCTTCCTACTGCACCGACTTGCTCTCTCCCTCCTCACTGCTTCCTGCTACAACCTCCGTTTCCTTTCTTTTTTCTGTTTTGATCTCTGTTTTTTTTTCCTTTAACCAACTCGCGCTTCTTTTATATAGTGAGGGGCCATAGCAGCTACAGTACATTAGCCATGGGAACAATCACGGATGTGGGCAGTCCCTCACCTGTGCACTCGGTGAGAAACGCCCACACCGGCGATCGCCCCGCGGCTTGCTACGACTACTACGCCCCCTCACGAAGCCGCAAGCGCGGTGATTATTTATTTAAAAACTGGCCCTTGCTGAGAGCGCTGTGGACCCACTATACCACAGGGTATCCAACAGTGCATGTAGAATTTCCGGCCAAGCAAGATTACATGTGAAAGTGATAAATAAATGAGGCTCTCCGAATTTACGTACTATGGCCATGGCATCCGGCTAGTTTTGTTGCATGTATCTTGGACTTCCTGGAAATGTGGACGGTAATATGATCATTTTGCCTACACGTACGTTTTTATTGTCAGTGTTTGCTTGCAGTGCATTTGACAGTCCTTTGTATTGTTCCACGTGCAAATCTTGTTGATCTAATCTGAGATAGTTGAGACGCGCACCCTCTGTTTTAACATATGTATCTACGAAGAACTGTTGGAATAGTTCGCCACTGGAGTGCAAAATACTAAATATATTCCTCATTGCTAATCTGTATGCGTAAAATTGGCATTGAGTAAGCCTTTTTCGCTTGGCGGTTCTTTTATCTGGAACATGTTGTAAATCTTTGTGCCAGCCAATGTCTCCGTAAGGCAATAAAAGTGGGTAAACCATAGGATCGCAATTCATATTGAGCGTGGAAATCTGTCTACAGGAGTTGCCTATGGGACAGATGCAAATGTCCCTTTCGGCAGGCGGTTTGCCATCTTCTCCGACGAAAATTGCTGCAACATTGGTGTGAAATGTTGGGGCATTGTATCATCGTAAATCCTGCCTAGGGTTTTCCTCGAAAAGCATTCGTACAGCTGCTGTTGGATTGGACTGAGCAATTTCATGCATGTGTTTTTATGATTTAGCAAAGGGTTTGATGGTTCTGAGCATGGAATCTAGCTGGAGAAGTAAATTTTCGCTGCATGTAGAGTTTCCTTTATTTTGTAAGCGTACTGCAGATGCTTGGCGAGAAATGCTGTGTCGGCTGTGTGTGGGCGGGACCGGTTTTGAGGGTGGACGCAGGAGGAGAGTTAGAATTGGCGGGGCGGGGCTCTGTCATGCGTATCCCATGACGCGGTAGGAGGGTTAGAGTTGGCGGGCGGGGCTCTGTCGAGCGTATCCCATGGTCTTAGAGTTGATGGGCGGGGCTCTGTGAGTTGGCGGGCGTGGCTCTGTCCTGCTTGCCCTCACTATCTTGTGTGCCCTTAGTGAATTATATATATAGATTTCAGAAATTGTATAAAATGCAAAGACATTCAGAGGCTTGAAAGATCATAGTACTCAACATGGCCTCAACAGGCTTTTGGGTTTTATAAGACTTTCTTGTTTTAATCTGTCTTTCAGAACTAAAGCAGCTGCAATGCTCCAAACGAGGAGTATGAGTTCCTAGAAGGCCACCATGGCTCCTGGTTTTTGTTCCAGGAACAGCCATCATTACTAACCAATTACTGCCACTAAAAGAACATCCTTGTTTTACCTTAATTTTGAACAACTAGCTCTTTAAAATTTCTCTCTTAAAAGTCTCTTATTTCTTCATAAACATTGTATATATGTATTTGCTGTGCAAAATTGTGTTCTGATGTTATGCATTTTCTATAAATTTATAAAAATTTCTTACCTGTACTGGTACTTTACATAGGCTATAGGGCATGGAGGAAAAGCTTAAAGACTTACCAAATATGTCAATTTTTCACGACAAAACAGGTATTGATTGATCTTCATCTTGCAATTACACACACATTGTAAAATAGTTTATACATATCATTATTGAACAAAAAACACCAATATTATGAGATTCAGTCATTTTAAAAGAAGACCAGTCGTGCGCGATACTTCAGCACTTAGTCTTCCTGTGTAACAACCCTTCGCCCCCTCTGGAAAGATCAAATCACAGTAAACTGCTCATGCTGAGTGGTTAGTTTTATTTATATTTCCTTCTATATTTCTGTGAGAACTCACACAAGTGAAATAAAAACATATCCTTATCAGCAGAAAAATAGTACCAGGAATATGCGAAAAATAATTATTTCCAGATCCCTTCTGCTGTCACAAACATGCAACAGAAACATGGAAAACACATATCAATACTTGATGGTTGTCTTGGCTTGAAAAATTGATGTATTTAGTAAGTTTTTAAGCTTTTCCTCCAAGCCCCAAACCCTCTATTATAAAGCAGCACAATAGACAATATATTTTTTTAATTAATAGAAAGTGCTTAACTTTAAAACATAATTTTGCATAGCAAATGCATATATACCATGCTTGTGATCAAATAACTTCGTTTTGCAAAATACACAACTTATCCATGAGTGGTTTCCCTTTTTTCTTAATACCCAGCTGAGAAACAATGTCACGCCAACACGTGACCAGCTAATTCAGAGGTCTCAATCTAAGTTCCTCAATGGCCACCATTTTCTTAATTTAAATCCAGTTTCTGCTGTTAGTAAATGTATTCTACCAAATGAGACACAAGAAGGTGGCAGGAACTTAATCTTGCAAACAGTGCAGTCCTCAAAGTTTGAAATCCCTTCTCTAAACAAAGAAAGTGGATGATTTTAAAACTCGCTTTAATAGACCTGTCTCTTTATTTTTCTTACGAGCACAAATCCCTTTTCTCCCTATGAACACAGGAATGCTGTTAAATCTCATAATTAAGGCACCTACAAAACACTATGTGTTCTTCATTTGTAATTAACTTTAGATTTAATGTTTAAATAAATTTAATATGTATCTACTGATACAGCTGAGACCCAATTGCTGAAGACATAGTGACGCTTTCAGGGAAAAATGTGATTTTTTTTTTACATGCACTTTTAGAATAACCAAGTCAATTTCTTAAAATCAATCTAGGAAAATGCTCTCCTTTCACATCAATACATAGCAAGGCTCAGTGTAACTTGTTGACAAAGGCTCCTGCTAGGTCTTTCAAACAAGATACATCCTCACAAATGTTATGCATTTCTTTGAGCCACCTGGAGACTAGGCCTACTGTTCAATTTAGGTTATTGTTCCCAGCAGTAGGTGGTCCAATTTTAGGAAAACTTGAAGTCCGCAAAATGCAGACAATCTTGTGCATTGTTGAATGCAAGTTTATTGATCCTCATCACTGAATCTCAGTCTCTGTAATTTCTAAATAAAACACTAGGTCAGAGTTCACTGGCATCAAGTATATTTTCTTCTACTTTTGCCTCTTGTGGAGTATCTCAGTTTCCTGGGTGTATTGATGCCACGGGACAATGTAAAGAGAAAGATTTAATCTTTTAAACACAAATCACACAATTGCCTATCTAATTCAACCACAAGTTTCTCCCTAGCTCCAAACTGCCCTCACTCACTCTTTTTCTCAGTTTCATCTTCCACAATAAGTAACTTGGATTTCCCTCATTCTAACTTTTCTTAATTGCTCAACAAACCATGAACTATGTAGTGGCTATAAAATGTATTCATCCCATTGGAAGGTTTCAAATTTTATAATTATACATTATTGATATGGGGCATTTGTACTACAATCAATTGAATCCTATTGACTACAGACAGTTGATTTATATTGAACTAATTATTGGACTTCTAAAAGCAATTGGCTGCATTAGTGACGATTTAAGCATGTCACATTAAAGTGGGGTGAATACTTAGGTGAATAATTATTTTGTATTGTATATCTGAAATTAATTTAGGCCACTTTACAAAGATTTGCTTTCACTTACATTTCACTTAAACATATTCAAGACACATAAAGTGTTTTTTTTCTGTTGATCAGTGTCACAAATCTGCGGTGGGTTGGCACCCTGCCCGGGATTGGATTCCTGCCTTGTGCCCTGTGTTGGCTGGGATTGGCTCCAGCAGACCCCCGTGACCCTGTGTTCGGATTCAGCGGGTTGGATAATGGATGGATGGAGTGTCACAAATCCACTGTAATTTATTGTTGTTTAACAGTAAAATGTGAAAACTTCTAACGGAGTGAATACTTTTCACAGGTACTACTGTATATATGAACCTGTGCGCTACACATTCTTGAATCTCCCTTTTTAGCAGCAGTATATTTTACTTGTACTTTTTGCCCCATACACTTAACTTTTAATTAAATGTTTGCTTCCTTATTTTACTTCAATAGTCCCTTAAAGGTAAATCTTTGCCTATTTTCCTGAACTAAATGCTAAATTTGCTCTTTTGTTCATTATTGTTCCCAATGGGATAGAAATGGTTTGTCCTAAAAAGGACAGTTTAAATATGGAATGGAAGACTAAGATGTAAAGAAAACAGTAGCTATTAATCATGCAGGGGGCCATTACCAAAATACAACAAGATACCATTTGCTCTTCAAGGAAATTTGTCAGGACAGTTCAGTTTTCACTGAGATATCTAGAATAAAACAGCCTACACACATTTGTGCAAATTTCAAAATGTTCTATTGAAAAGCATTGTCAAAACTCATCAATATTAAAATAGACAAACAATCTGTGTGAATTCAAATGTGAATTAGTTTACTGCGTCAATTTTACGTTGAGAGTGGTTAGTTCAACAGTTATATTTTTTAATATTTTACTTTTTTAACAGCTGCCAAAATTGTGAAATAACTGCAGACGTGTATGTTGTAGCAAGTAAACCTCACTGCAGGACAGGGGATGAAGTCAGACTGTTGATGGTGTTGAATGACTAAGTGTTACCAAATAAGAAAGGGGATGCCATGAGATGTGTACGTACTGTATTTATTGAACCTGGTAATAATAATAGTCAATAATGTATTAATGATATTGTTTATTTATTCATTACCTTATAAGGTTAGTACCGTCTCTTACTGTACAAATACATGAGGAGGTCTTGATATATGCTAAGTGTCTAGCTTCTACGTCTATCCCATCTCATACTCATGCCATCTATGCACGTGCTTCATTTTGCATGAGACTCGGCTACAGCAGCTCACTTCTCCAGCTTCTTGAAACTTAAGCGAGTAAGTGACATATCTGTAAAAGTAAAAAATAAAAGTAATTTAACATATGTAGAACTGTATGATATATGGTTTATTGACACTTTATGGTAGTGAAACTAAACATTTACTCAGTATTTCAGTTACACTGAAAACAACCTCATGACTGCCTTATCCAAAGATTATAATGGTTCAATATTTCTCTGACACTGCAATTTATTGGCAAAGTGCTACAATGATATGCTATCTGTCACATGGGGACAATATTGAGGGGCTCAGTCAACATGCAGCATGTGCTAAAGAAAAAGCTGAGTGAAGGAATGGAAGCTTACAAAGCTAAAAGAAAACAAGCTCCCTCAGAAAAACATGAAGGATGTCTGGAATGGATTGGGAATAATTACAGGACTCAAGCAATCCAATGTTCAGGGAATTTGGACAAAGCTAATGCCATGAACCAATTTTTTATAGATTTTCCCTCTCACTGCCACCTTCTCCCAATGACCAGCCTCCACACACCATATCATCTGGAATGGCCAGTGACAAATCCACCTCTGACCATTGGTGTGGACTGAATTTAACTGAAGACTAAGTAAGGAGACAACTGAGGAAGCTACACACAGAAAGAGCTGGGGGGGCCAGATGCAGTCAGTCCTCAAGTTCTTAAGGCCTGTGTTGACCAACTTTGTGGTGTCCTCTGTCATCTGTTAAGTCTGTCTCTACGGCATCAGAAAGTGCCACTGATGTGGAAAACATCCTGCATTGTTCCTGTTCCAAAGAAGGCAGGCGCCTCTTCACCTAATGTCTACAGATTAGTGGCACTTACATTTCACGTCACAAAGACTTTTGAGAGACTAGTTCTGAGCTATATGAGTCCTCTTGTGGTAGACCACCTGGACCCTCTGCAGTTTGTCTAATGGACAAAGATTGGAATAGGGGATGAAATTATTTATCTGCTCCACAAAGCTTATTCTCACGTGGACAAAGCTGGCAGCACTGTGAGGATTATGATTTTTGATTTCTCCAGCACCTTCAGTACCATCCAGCCATTGCTGTTAAGGGGTAATCTCAGCAATATGCCAATGAATGAGCCTATGGTGTGGATATTGGACTATGTCTTGCGCACACCACATTTTTTGAGGCTCAAAGACTGTGTTTCTGATAGATAGATAGATAGATAGATAGATAGATAGATAGATAGATAGAT
>JANRMT010062836.1:1550964-1594754 GCA_026402145.1 Polypterus bichir lapradei
ATAGATAGATAGATAGATAGATAGATAGATAGATAGATAGATAGATAGATACTTTATTAATCCCAAGGGGAAATTCACATAATCCAGCAGCAGTATACTGATACAAAGAAACAATATTAAATTAAATAGTAATAAAAATGAAAAAAAGTTAGCATTTACTCCCCCGGGTGGAATTGAAGAGTCGCATAGTGTGGGGGAGGAATGATCTCCTCAGTCTGTCAGTGGAGCAGGACAGTGACAAAAGTCTGTCACTGAAGCTACTCCTCTGCCTGGAGATGACACTGTTCAGTGGATGCAGTGGATTATTCATGATTGACAGGAGTTTGCTTAATGCCCGTCGCTCTGCCACAGATGTTAAACTGTCCAACTTTACTCCTACAATAGAGCCTGCCTTCTTAACAAGTTTGTCCAGGCGTGAGGCGTCTTTCATCTTTATGCTGCCACCCCAGCACACCACCGCGTAGAAGAGGGCACTCGCCACAACCGTATATATATATATATGATATGGATGTAAGCAACACTGAAGCACCACAACGAGCAGTCCTGTCTCCTTTTCTCTTCACTCTGTGCACCTCAAACTATAAATATAACGCCAGGTCATGTCACTTGCAGAAATTCTCAGATGATTCTGCACTTATGGGATGTATTGATAAAGGAGATGAGAAAGAGTATAGAAGTTAGGCGAAGAATTTGTTTCTTGGTGCAATTGTCTGCATCTTAACATCAACAAAACCAAAGAAATGGTTATTAATTTTCACTGCATCAAAAGCCCTCTTTGTCTGGTCACTATTCAAGGAGTAGATATGTAGAGGTGAACCTCTCCTACAAGTACTTGGGGGTTCAAATTATTGATAGGTTGGACTGGTCTTGGAACACCAAGGAACTACTTAAGAAAGGGCAGAGCAGGTTCTTAGTGCTTAGGAGACTGTATTCCTTTAATGTGGGAAGTGACATCCTTCACATCTTCTATAACTGTGTGATGGCCAGTGCGATTTTCCACCCTCTGGTTTGCTGGGCTGGTACTATCACTTCAAGAGAAGCCCACAGAATTAATTAAAAAGGCAAGCTCAATTATAGGATGCATTCTGGACCCTCTGGAGGTAGTAGCGAAGGAGAGAAATAAAACAAAACTGAGTGCCATTACGAACAATGCTGTACATTCTCTCTCTGGCACATTGAGTATTTTTAGCTAATGAAATTATTCAGTACAAGCGTGTCAAGAAACGCTTCTGGGGTTCCTTTTTACCAAGAGCAGTACATCTGCATAATGCCTTACTGGGACTGTGACAGCTAAATCAGAATTTTACTTTGTTGTGAATTTTCTTGCTTTATAGCCATTCTGGTGTGTGTTCAGACCAAAGGATGTGTTTATATTTATTCATTTATTTACCTATTTATTTATTTAAAGAGCTTCATTAAAAAGCCATTTTTTAACCCTGGGGACAAATAAGGTTCTATCTATATTTATATCTAGTGTATATGTACGGAGACATATGTACAATTAGCCAGAGACCCACCACAACAAACAATTAACAATAGAACATACATTTTTTCATCACTTTATATGGAACCTGCTCTCCATGAAAGCAATTTCAGCCACATATTGTGAAATGGTAGAAAGAACATTTTATGAATGCTACTAGTGCATGTAATTCCATTGAATTATCATTGTTATTTTTAAATAAGGCTCACTGTTACAAAAATATGTAATAAACAATACTGTTTTAACAAACTCGATGATGAAGTGTCTGGTAAATTCAAAAATGCTCCAGCACTCAAACCAGCTAACAGTCTCTGAATGTACCTGAAAGTTACACCATCCATACAATTTCTTACTTGTTCTCTATTGCAGTGTCCTCCATCAATTGCCAAATCCTTTTTTGGCACCACACGAAATACCAAATCCTTTTTTTTTTTGTTTCAAGCTAAAAACACACACATATTTGCTAAACCTCCAACTAATCTAAGCTGGAGACATCAGTTTTCCTGGTGTGGTGGAGATAAAGGATGACCAAGTGAGATGAGAAATGTCGGAGGTGAGTGGAAAAATTACACGTGTCAGTTGATTCTTGGCCTTTAGGGCACAGCCTTTGTTTTGCATCCCTTTTGTTTTGCCAATTTGTTAATAACCTCCTGTGTAAAATGTGTCATTAATTAACCCCTGTTATTTGGGACTCCACTCTTACCAGGTTTGCTTACAAGCACCTCATAACTCATATATATAGATAACTAGCAAAATACCCGTGCTTCGCAGCGGTGAAGTACTGCCTTAAAATTTTTATTAAGAAGAAAATTAAACCTTTTTAAACTGAGGGAAAATATACCAATAATTATTTGTTAAGGATCTCTTTGTATGCCATGTTGTCAGTTCGGCCCTCCAGTTGTAATATGACCAAGCTGTAGCTGTGCGCTGAGCTTACTCTTGAGCATGCAACGTACAGTTGGCCATGTGAACAGTAATCTTGTTTCAAATCTCACAGCTTGGATTGCTGCTGTCATAATCGGTTTGAGTTTCATGGTTTGTTTCAATTACGACAGTATTTGTAGGACTTGTGTTGAAGAGACATTCGACATTTGTCAAGCGTTGTAAGTATACAACCAGTTTCATTGATAACCACATCCAGCTTTTGAGAGTTTAAACATTTCTAAACATCAAAGTGTCCACTACTGAAATCGTCACCTGTGAATCTAAGATGTTTAAGAGGCATTGGCGGTTGTCCAAAGGTGTAAAATATTTGGCCATTTCGGTACACTTAAGCATTTCTCTCTTCTAGTGCTCCTGTGTAGTATAATTATCTCCTGTACTGTCATCAGTCCACACCTTGAACCTGTCCCAGTCATTCAATACATAAGACACATTGTTCCTCTGGATATCAATAGTGAGCCTGATATGGCCGTGCAATATGTAACAAAGAGAATGGAAAAGGCAGGTGCCATCTCCGGGCATGGAAACCACTTGGTAAGTGACAGTTCTTTGATCGATGGTGATCACCTCGATAGACATGTTATTGGAGGTACGGTTGGAATGATAAAGGAAATGGGTACCTGAACAATGTAAAGTAAGTCTAAAATACCTATACAATAACTATAATCGTAATAAATGAACAATAAAACAGCGGAGAAGCCGTGGATTAAATAAAAAGGCTGTAGTTATCAGCAGGGAGACGTGAATACCGTGACGAAGCAAGGAAGGGAATGTAGAGACTGGAGCGACAGACGGCCTTATATAGGCAGGCAGCCAACCACGTGGGAGGCGTTGGGATGGGGGACCCAACGCCACCTCACACAGTGACCGAGCTGCAGGCTATGGACGTATATATGTACGTAAGTAGGATTCAGTTAGCGTTGGGAACCCGTGTACCAAATTTCTTGAAGATGGGCCCATAAGTAACAAAGACCGTTGAAAAGTTCAATATGGTGGCCGACAGTGGCATCATATCACCGAAATAAGTACCAAATTTCAGCCTTCTACCTATGAATAAGAAAGTTCAACATGGCGGACGTTGTTGACCGTTATGACCGTTACGCGTAGAATTTCGAAATGAAACCTGCTTAACTTTTGTAAGTAAGCTGTAAGGAATGAGCCTGCCAAATTTCAGCCTTCTACCTACACGGGAAGTTGGAGAATTAGTGACGTTGGAAACTTCAATATGGCGGCCGACAGTGGCATCATACCACTGAAATAAGTACGTACATCGGTTTTGGTTAGCGCAGGGAAGCCACCTACCAAATTTCGTGAAGATGGGGTCAGCCTTCTACCTACACGGGAAGTTGGAAAATTAGTGACGTTGGAAAGTTCAATATGGCGGCCGACAGTGGCGTCATACCATCGAAATAAGTGCATACATCAGTTTCGGTTAGCGCAGGGAATCCGCCTACCAAATTTCGTGAAGATGGGGCCATAAATAAGAAAGTTAAACATGGCGGACATTGTGAAAATTAGTGACGTTGGAAAGTTCAATATGGCGGCCGACAGTGGCGTCATACCATGGAAATAAGTACATACATCAGTTTCGGTTAGCGCAGGGAATCCGCCTACCAAATTTCTGAAGATGGGGCCATAAAAAAGAAAGTTCAACATGGCGGACATTGTCGACCGTTATGACCGTTACGTGTAGAATTTCGAAATGAAACCTGCTTAGCTTTTGTAAGTAAGCTGTAAGGAATGAGCCTGCCAAATTTCAGCCTTCTACCTACACGGGAAGTTGGAGAATTAGTGACGTTGGAAAGTTCAATATGGCGGCTGACAGTGGCGTCATACCACCGAAATAAGTATGTACATTGGTTTCGGTTACCGCAGGGAAGCCGCCTACCAAATTTCGTGAAGATGGGGCCATGAAGAAGAAAGTTCAACATGGCGGACATTGTTGACCGTTATGACCGTTACGCGTAGAATTTCGAAATGAAACCTGCTTAACTTTTGTAAGTAAGCTGTAAGGAATGAGCCTGCCAAATTTCAGCCTTCTACCTACACGGGAAGTTTGAGAATTAGTGATGTTTGGAAAATTCAATATGGCGGCCGACAGTGGCATCATACCACCGAAATAAATACGTACATAGATTTTGGTTAGCGCAGGGAAGCCACCTAACAAATTTCGTGAAGATGGGGTCAGCCTTCTACCTACACGGGAAGTTGGAAAATTAGTGACGTTGGAAAGTTCAATATGGTGGCCCACAGTGGCGTCATACCATCGAAATAAGTACATACATCGGTTTTGGTTAGCGCAGGGAAGCCGCCTACCAAATTTTGTGAAGATGGTGCCATAAATAAGAAAGTTCAACATGGCGGACGTTGTCGACCGTTATCGACTGTTATGACCGTTACATGTAGAATTTCGAAATGAAACCTGCTTAACTTTTGTAAGTGAGCTGTAAGGAATAAGCCTGCCAAATTTCAGCCTTCTACCTACACGGGAAGTTGGAGAATTAGTGATGAGTGAGTGAGTGAGTGAGTGAGTGAGTGAGTGAGTCAGTGAGTCAGTGAGTCAGTCAGTCAGTCAGTGAGGGCTTTGCCTTTTATTAGTATAGATATACAAATTATAAACTTAAACCTCATCCAATTCGAAATCAATCATTCAAATTTGATAATGAGAAAAATGATAAAAAGATAACACAAGTGAATTCACTTCAATGCAAAATAAGGACAACATTGTATGCCATCCTTTTCAGACTTTTTAAATGCCACTTCCAGACAGCAAGAGATTCATGACAATTTTGTTGCTGCATCACTTCAGAAGTGAAATATGGAGTCAAATAAGATAGCAGATTAAGCAGCCAATCATGCAGTGTTGAATACAGTAATTACAGACCTTCAGCATAGACATCCTAGAGGGTTTTATCTATAATATTATCAAATCAAGTCAGAGTGTATTGTTTTAACTGTTCAATAACTCAGACAGAAAATATTATCATTTAACTATCCACGAGAACTGTTCAAATGAAAAGGTGCACCTTGGGATTTTATCATTTAAAAGAAAGAGCAGAGATCATATTCGTACACAATAATAGAATATAATATTCATTCAATATATAGAAGACTTGAAACATATAGGAAATATTGCAAGATGTAAGCAAGGACCAACTGTAATAGCTGACCAAAGAACAGTTAATACTGATGTCTTTCATGTAAATGGCAAAGATTGCCTCCTTGTGTTTGACTTTTTTCCAATTATCCAGGCATGACATTACTTTCAAGTACTACAGCCTGCTTTATGATAAAAGACTTTTAATATATCTTTGCTAGATATGACATTTCAAAACGTGTCATTAGTAACCATAGCTCAATTTATAACTATAAGAAATTCAGAGTTTGAAGTGTTCCACATATTACAATAGTATTTTTTGCTTTTAGCATGACCAGTTAAATGGCAAAGCAAATAAAGCAGCTCAGATGAAATAACTGCTCATGAAGGTGAAAATCTTTAATTCTGATACCCATTTTGCTCTGCTGAGTTACTGCATCTTTGTACTCGAATGTGGCAAATTCCCTGCTGAACTCAAGACTGAGAGGAATCTATATAAATGTACTGCTGTTTCTTACATTAAAGACGCCGTGCACTACAATGAAGTACAATGACCTATAAAAAATAAGATGGACATCTTGGGTATAAAAGAATAAGTCAATCATGGAAAATGAAGTAAATGAAAGAGCTGCTGGAAAATTACCTTGTAATAAACAAACCCACATTTATTACACATGTAAGCCCATATTCGTCTGAAATAAGGGACTAAGCAATTACCCCGGAATAAATTATCTAGGTCAATCCTTGGAAATCTAGTCTTTTACATATCTAGGACATTTTATTTCTGGTTATAGGTGTTGCTATTTAGAAACAATAATAGTATAGCTGTTTTTGGTCAGTATTTTAAATCTGCAGGTATTTCTTTGGCAAATTCAATAAAGAAGTGTGAAATAAGCTCCAACCTTTGCTTATCTATAGAATGGATATGCCACTGCTGCCTCTTTGTGTTATGACCACTTTCTTCAGGGTCTGCCTGTGACATCAGGAGTGCTGTGAGAAATCTGATTTTAACTTCAATAGACTTTTCAGCTTGTAAACAAAGAATAAAGGTTAATCCCTCTTACCAGCTAACAAAACACGAAAGCTCTATCATAGTATTAAAGAGCTGTAAAAGAGATTTGATTCTATGCCAAGAATTCAAAGGAAATGCAGCTTGTAAGGCTGTACACTGCTCAGAAGAAAGCTAGGAAACAAGTTACTGTAGATTTTGTTTTAAATTGTTTTTAATATTTCCCTTATATTTGTGCAATAAGTATACAATCATTCAACAATTTACCTCATTCACCTAGTTTAATAGAGTGATGGGGAGCCAGCATTCCTTGTGGAAGTATAGAATGGAAAGCAGGAAAGAGCCCAGGTCGGGATGCCAGTGCCTCATAATTCAATTTGATTCAGTTTATCTTTGTATAGCGCTCTTCACTTGATGCAGGTGTAGAGTGCTGGGACAAATCATCCATCCATTTTCCAACCCGCTATATCCCAACTACAGGGTCACGGGGGTCTGCTGGAGCCGGTAGTGTAATCAATTGTGATAAAAGGCAAGAGTCCAAATGAAATGCTGGGATGCCAGCTGGCAGAGTGCTGTGACATGTTTACAGGTAGTGCCACCAACAATGATAAAAGCAACAGTCCAAATTAAATGCCGGGGTGCCAGCCCGTTCTCCCCATTTACTTGAAATAATAAACAGAACCAAAATAACAGGTGCACAAATGCACAAAAATGAAAAGTAAGTTATGATCAGCCATTGGTTGCAGTTAGAAGTCTCTAGGGAGTGGTAATACTGCAGGGCTCCATCAGGATCATGGCTGATTTCCTAAATGAGATGCCTCCTTTTGGGGGTGCACTACTTTTACAGCTCATGGACTGGAATGTGTGGAGTCAATTGCCCTCAATGGGGTTTTCTTGGAGATGTGAGAATAAAAAGGGACAGAAGAGTAAGTGAGCACGCCCCTGGTGTCCTGGAGTGGTATTGCTCACCTCTGACGAGTCTGGAAGGTGACTCTCTGACATGCCTACTTGATAGTAGATACAAACGCTAACTTTACAAACTGAAGTATATAATGAGTACACGTAAAGACACAGATTTGCATAAAAAGAAAGAGTTCAAAACTGTTTAAAATAATTGGAGCCGAGGAGTATCTGTCCATTAATTAATTGTTGCATTATGGCCTCATAAGACACAGTCATCCTTATATTCACAAACAGGGCCATCTGAAGTGTCCTGACAAACAACTCTTGTGTTTGAGGGATGTGCAAGTGTACCTGAATATAATTTTTCTAGTCAGAGAGAATATGATAACTCCACATAGATTTTGATAGGGCTATGATTTAAACTCTGATCTCTGACACTACCTTATATGACAATGTGTCACCTATGTGTTCCTTTTTAATAATCCTCATCTAACCAGTAAATAGTATTATTCTGTTTATTACTTGATTTACCCTTTGAAAGTAGGGATTCAAAGAAGGCAATTCAATGATAAAGAAAGTAAACGGTAAGAATAATAAATATAGGAACCTTCTTCAAAGTTAATATCAGAAAATCCTCCATCATTTTAGCCTATTACCTTTCTTCAATTCCGTGGCCCACAAACGCCTCCTTTGGATATCTGTCATGCATTTTAACTGAGGTAACCAGTGACAACAGTTCCCATCACAGTAAAACAAAATAAAAATATAAGATTCATGAGTTAATACTGTAAAATTTATAAGTTGATTTTTCTAGCCATAGTTTGAAAATACAAATTTATAGTGTATCTGAATTTAAAAACATTTTCACATTTAGAAGAATTTGTCAAAGCTGCAAAAGGGAGTCTAGAGGTGGGTTTATTAATTGAACTGATCTTTTTTAACAAGAAAAGGTTTCTGGCTGGTACTATGAAAAGTGATATGACCAGTTCCCATTAGGCCTCTTCAATTTTAGAGTTCTTCTGAAAACATGTATTTTAATGCATAATTTACTGTGATACTCTAACATTACCCACGCTATGTTGGTACCGGGTGATAAACATGGTCAACAGCTGAAAATGTTTAAAAAGAGATTATATTATTTTACAAAATGATAATAATAAAAATAATACATTTTATTTATATAATTAGTAGATGGTTACATACACATTATAACACTCCAGCACATTTTCCAGCATTTCCAGCTTTTACATTTAAGTTTAGGGACTGAGTGCTCCATCACAGAATCCTTTTGAATCATACTATATTATAATTGCTGCATTTTACAAATACTAAAACAAAAGGCACTTTGCAAAGTACACAAGAATACAATTAAAAGCAGCAACGTAAAAAATGAAAAGCAACATGACAAATCAAAGTGAGAAACACCGCCTCCAAGAGTGAAATTTAGCTACAGTGGGTATGGAAAAACACAGCATGACACCTGAAGGACTCTGAGATGGTGAGAAATAAGATTCTCTGGTCTGATGAGACCAAGATAGAACTTTTCGGCCTTAATTCTAAGCGGTATGTGTGGAGACAACCAGGCACTGCTCATTACTTGTCCAATACAGTCCCCCACAGTGAAGCATGGCAGTGGCAGCATCATGCTGTGGGGGTGTTTTTCAACTGCAGGGACAGGACGACTGGTTGCAATTGAGGGAAAGATGAATGCGGCCAAGTACAGGGATATCCTGGACAAAAACCTTCTCCAGAGTGCTAAGGAACTTAGACTGGGCTGAAGGTTTACCTTCCAACAAGACAATGACCCTAAGCACACAGCTAAAATAACGAAGGAGTGGCTTCACAACAACTCTGTGACTGTTCTTGAATGGCCCAGCCAGAGCCCTGACTTAAACCCAATTGAGCATCTCTGGAGAGACCTAAAAATGGCTGTCCACCAACGTTTACCATCCAACTTGACAGAACTGGAGAGGATCTGCAAGGAGGAATGGCAGAGGATCCCCAAATCCAGGTGTGAAAAACTTGTTGCATCTTTCCCAAGAAGACTCATGGCTGTATTAGCTGAAAAGGGTGCTTCTAATAAATACTGAGCAAAGGGTCTGAATACGTAGGACCATGTGATATTTCAGTTTTTCTTTTTTAATAAATCTGCAACAATTTCAAAAATTCTTTTTTTTGTCTGTCAATATGGGGTGCTGTGTGTATATTAATGAGGGAAAAAATTAATTTAAATGATTTTAGCAAATGGCTGCAATATAACAAAGAGTGAAAAATTGAAGGGGGTCTGAATACTTTCCGTACCCACTGTATATTCAAAGTAAAAGCTGATAGTGGAGTAGTATCGGTATGCATCAAAATGTTCAGTATAAAGGTATAATTTTGTTACAGAATAAGCCTTGGTGTATCAAGTCTAAAATAGAAAAGAACAAAGATGTGCGTTTAGTCATGAAAACTAAAAAGATGGAATCTCACAAACAAAGCGGAATGAGAGCTTCCACACATATAGTAGTATAGTATAGTATAGCATAGTATAGTATAGAAATATAGGTGTATACTAGGGCTTTGGAATAGTGAGAATGTGAGAGAGCTGGCATCAGAAGAACTTTACTGTCCAGCAGGCTGATGCCATGCAACCTGACAGTGCCTGATGGGATGGGGAAAGTACACTTTTATACGTATGTCAGTAGCACAGCTTAGAAGAAGATGTCCTATGGGACAGGAAGTAAATGGAGCTGAGCCAGTTGAGATTTTATACACTCATTGTATATGCTCAAAGTTAAGACTCTGGCAGCAACCTTTTGAACCTGGTGTAATTTATTAATAGATTTGTCGGAAATTGTATTGAAAAAAAACAACACTAATTCAACCAAGAAACCATTAATTCATCCATCCATCCATTATCCAAGCCGCTATATCCTAACTACAGGATCACGGGGGTCTGCTGGAGCCAATCCCAGCCAACGTAGGGCGCCCATTAATTCATGACAGAGTATTTCCTTTTTTTTTAGAGGGAGAGTTATGATCTTTGATATTGTTTTGCAAACAAAAGAGAAATGTTAACTAAGATAAGAACTTCAAAGATCAGAATGCTGTTGAGTATTTCTCCAAGGCTGGTGGTGATAGGATCTTTTTGCAAATGAATGTTAATATCTTGAAGATTCTGAATTCACTATTTCTATACTATTTATTATTTTTTTATTATTTACAGTATTTTAGTAGTTTCTTTGTTTTCTTTTGTTTTATATATATTTACGTATGTTTTGGCATTCACGACCTTGAAGGAACATTACCATGAACGTCAATTTTGTGCTAATGTAACATCACAATCCCCATTATGATAATACCTGTTGACAAACAGCTTTATTGTTGGTGCTTTCATTAGTGAAAGAAAAAAGAAAAAGTAAAAGAAGATATTTAATTTTTGATCTGGAGCAAATCATAGCCTTTTGTGTTATCTACAGTATTTTATTTTTTAATCCTGCTGCTAGCCTGACACTAGGTGGAAGCTGTTTATCCTGTCAAGAGGCTGGCTCAGAACACGGTGTTGTCTTCTTCGTGTTGAGTTGCCCATCTCACAACAAGCAGCAGTTCTTTTGTTTCTGTTATGCTGGCCTGTTTCCTAGGGTGGTGGCTATCCTGTACTCTTTGCACTTTTTGGAAAGTAGTGACTATGAGAACGAGTTACTTTAACATGAGATACTCCATAGCAGCTGAAAAATATTTTTATTTACTTTATCTACATTCTTTATGTTTCACATACGGAAGAAGTACTGTTTTCAACAGAAAAAACATATTTGAATATCACTAGAACATTAGAATAATCTAGATGAGAACAGGCCATTCAGCCCAACAAATCTTGCCAATTCTATCCACTTAATTCTTTCAAAATATCGTCAAGCCTAGTTTTGAAAGTCCCTAAAGTCTTACTGTCTACCAAACTACTTGGTAACTTTTTCCAAGTATCTGTGGTTCTCTGTGTAAAGAAAACCTTCCTAATGTTTGTGTGAAATGTACCCATAACAAGTTTTCAAATATGTCCCCATGTTCTTGATGAACACATTTTAAAGTAACAGGCTCAGTACAATGTACTAATAATCCCCTTCATAATTTAAAAAAAAAAAAATTATGTCTCATCTTAATCTTCTCTTGCTTAAACTGAAAAAGCTTAGCTCTTTTAATCTTTCCTCATAATTCATCCTCTGTAGCCATGGAATTTGCCTAGCTGCTCTTCTCTGGACTTTTTCTAGTGCTGTTATTTCCTTTTTGTAGCCTGGAGACAAAAACTGTACACAGTACTCCAGATGAGGTCTAACCAGTGCATTATAAAGCTTGAGCATAACCTCCTTGGACGTGTACTCTACACATCGTGCTATATAACCT
This sequence comes from Polypterus bichir lapradei, assembly GCA_026402145.1. Taxonomy (NCBI): domain Eukaryota; kingdom Metazoa; phylum Chordata; class Cladistia; order Polypteriformes; family Polypteridae; genus Polypterus; species Polypterus bichir. The sequence continues at coordinate 1,562,779 of JANRMT010062836.1, forward strand.
AACATTCTTTTAGCCTTCTTAATGGCTTTTAAACACCATCTAGCAGCTGGTATTATCAAGTCCACTACGATTCCTAAATCCTTCTCATAAGGTGTACTTTCAATTTTCAGACCTCCCTCCCATTTTTATACTTCCCATTGTTCCATTGTCAAATCTAACATTACTTCCTACGTGCACTTTACATTTACTTACATTAAATTTCATCTGCCACAAATCTGTCCAAGCACTTATACTGTACAAGTCCCTCTGTAATGATTCAATGGATACTAGATTTTCTGCCAATTCACCTAGCTTAGTATAGAACGTGTCTTGAACATTTTTTGGAAAAACAAATAGCTGTAGTAAAAGTTTTGTTGGTACTGTAACTCATTAATAAATAGAAAGATTCTGCAGACAACCTACAGTTTTTTGAGACCTTTAAAAATTCTAAATTCTCAAGGCCAATGCCACCAACAGACAAACTGGACCTCGGTAATTTGCAAAATTTGGCATTCACCTTTAGAACTTTGAAAGAATGACCTTTTTCAATCCAGACATCAAGCTTTGAGCTTTTGAAGTTCAAAATTTTCTGATACAATAATGGTATTGCATCTACATAAACTTTGGTAAATTTAAACAAGTATATTGTACTCATGTTGTAAATATAGAGAATGTCATATGCTAGCCATATCAGATTTTTTAATAATAACAGGAAATGCTTTGATTAGTGCTTGTCTTGTATATATACTTTTCTTTTCTTTTATCGGAATTGGGTTACTGCCATCTTAATCAAATTTTTTCTCCTGACTTTAGAATGAGATCTAATAATGGATGTGTCATCTGCAATGGTATTCTCAATATCAGATCTTCATTGTATTCCACCCATTTGTCTGCACCATAGTGTGTTGTGGAATGCCAAAGTGAGGGCTAGATGAACAGTAACCAAAGGAAAATAGAAACTAATAGGTTCTTTTTTTCCATTCTTCATTTCCTGCTGGGATTTTACTGTTTCTATTATTATGTTTAGTTATAAAAAATTTTACTGCCACAATGACAAAGGGGTAGGGACCTTTTGAAAGGAACAGAAGAAAAGGTGTTGTCAAAAATAAATCTGCTGAGTTAAAATTGCAAGTCTATTCTGTTTTTTGTGAAAACCCAATACAAAACCATCATTGCAGTCAATAATTTGAAGCCCAGAATCCATTAACCCAAAAAGATAAAATAATCAAGAAACTCACTAATAAGATGTTTATCCGCAATGTCAGATAACTAGGAAGTGCAAGGGCTGACCTTTATATCATCGCACCTGTGAAGTTATACACCATTTACTTTTAATCACTTCCCCATAGGAACATTTTCCCCTTATCTCCCCTTTTACTGGTTTTATAAGAATACATTAAAATAGGTGTGGTAGAGAATGACTAATCATGCAATAAGTGTTATATTGTGTCGTATCAAATACAAATTTTTCTTCAAGATCATCACCAAACTTTCTAGAAAATTATAAAATTATGCAAGAATACTAAAGTATGAGGGAAGCTCTAAAGTTCCAGGAATCTGTTAATATCATGGGAGTAGGGTGTAGTTATCAATTATGACACTAGAAATGAAATGCCTCCAACTTTGTTAATCTATCCACTGTGTGGCAATGTGCTGAGTTAATCGAGATGTGTATTTCTGACATTTATTCTACAATCATGTGCATGAATTTGGTGATTTTTGAGTATAGCCAAAAATAGCTTGTTAGGCCATATTGAACATTCAGGCAACGATGATCACTTTTTCGACATCGACAGACTTATTAATAAAGAGTTTGCTTCCCATGAACAGACTGTTAGTCAGCAACATTACACTGAACTGCTGAAGCAGAGCATTTTACACCATGACAGTGCACCTGCAGATACCGTTGCATCATGACAGTGCACCAGATTACACGTTATTATCAAAGAGTGTTTCTGGTCAAAAAATGTGCTGTTGATTCACACCTCCCATATTTGCTATATCTTGCTCCCTGTGACATTTGTTTTTTCCTAAAATCTAAATTGGGGACTGAAAGGAAGGCAATTTGCTATTGTGTTGGAATTTAAACAATTCCAGGAATGTTTGGATCTCCCCTTGTAGAGTTAACTGAATTAGAGTGTGAGTTACCTGATGCCCAGCATGAATAATTAAGGTCAACAGTAGTTTATAAATTCTTGACAAGCTTTAGGCAGTTATTTGTACGAAAAATTAGATTTATTTTGTAATTTTAAATAGAATAGGATTGGGATTTTTCCACTTTTTAAAAAGAAGGTATAAGATGGGTATTAGGAGAGAAGGTTACATATATATTTTTCGCATTCTGTGTTCACTTTGTTGATCTGAGTATTTATTGGCTGCTTAATTTGTAGCAATGCCCAGAAAGGATAATCATGTTATGGTGGATAAATATATACTTTAAAGAAATGTAATCTTTATATCTTAGCTGTAAATAATAACTCATACAATACAAAAGGATCATTCCACAAAAGCTGTTAACTGGAAGCTCAAGGGTCTCAATCATAAACTGCTTTTGCACCTTTTGCTCTGAAGGTAGAGATAGTTTTCTTGTAGGAGATCCATTTAAATAGTACAGATCATCTCGAATGAAGACAGATTGAATTGGTCACATTTTTCACTCCAATTTCCGTAAGATGTTAAGAGGAGAGGAAATTTTAATTAATAAAGCAATTCTATTCATAGCCACAGATTGTGATGATAATCTGTACAAATCTAACCTGTCTATGATTGATTATCATTGCCATTTGGTACATAAATAAAGAATTCATAACAAAGGCTCTTGAATTAATTCCAAATAATTGTATAATAGCTGTGGACTTTAAATATGTAATAAAGATAGACCTTTACCAGTTAGAATCATAGTATCTTGAGCCGTGACAGTAATCTAAAAGTTTAATAAGGATCATAACCTTTCAGATTTTTATACCCATATGCAAGATAATAATCTTGATTCTTCAAAGTACTTCACACTTCTCATAGACTAATTTTGTTTAGTAATAATAACTTACTACTCTTTTTTAGATCTTGTAAATATGATAGAGTGACTCATTATTGCTAGAAGATAAGGTATTATTAAGATTAATTTTCTCACAAATTAAACATTCTTTGCTATGATTCTCCTAGTTCTCAAATCTCAAATTAAGGCTTGGCATCCTGAAGTTTGTTACAAAACTCCACAGAAACCTGCTATCAGTAATGGGAGCCTCACCCCTAATTCCAGAAGCAAGCTTATTATGCCCAAAACCTAAAAATTAAAACTTAAAAATGACTAAAATATCAAATTCAAAATACAACCATATAAAGCCAAGTTATTAAAGAATACATTAAATAATAATAATGATCAAAAGTACTGTGCTTAACGGCAGTTTGACTTTTCTTTTGTTCCTTTTTCCCATATTTCCTTCCCTGCAATTTTAAATTAGATTGTCTCCTGCTTACTTCTATGCGTCCATTCATGTTTTTCATCCGTGTATTTTCACATTTCTTTTGTCCTTTCCTACATTCTTCCTCTCCTTATCTGTCATGTTCAGGTATGAAATAGCCTAGCCTATTCATATCCCTTTTTGCTGCTGCACTACTTTAATAAAGGCAGTTTTAATACTTTGCCTATTGAGAAAAACATTTCCTTCATAGTAAAGTACTGTAAAAGAGACGAATGTTTAATCTGAGGCTTAATTATCTGTTTTTGACTATATAAGCAATTGTATGAAAAAAAATCCAAAGAAATTTTTGATGAGATGACTTGAACATTTTAGAACATAGTTAATAGTCTAGCACTTTGTGCCTATTGATAATTCCCAGCATCACACCTGACTTAAAATAGTTCTGACTTATGTAAAGCAGAACAGCGCCTGGGCTCTGCAAACATTTTAGATAAGAGGCATCTGTAGGGTTCACTGTTACGTTTGTTGGAGAGCATGCTTGAACATACTTTTGAATTTTCTGTTTTATAATCCCCATAGGATCATAAAGAATCATCAAAGTATATGCTTTTGAGAGTTACCTGCAAGGGCAAATGAAAAGTTAATACATCTACTATCTCCAGGTAAGAAACTGTAAATGGAGATACAATATTTGTAATATGTATACAGATGTTTATTATTCACTGAAGGAATCGTCAATAATAAATATTTTTTTCTAAACTGGCACATACTTTGCCAGACCAAATAAATTAGATTTCTATATAACAAAGGCATGTAAAATGGTGAATCCTCACACATAACTGTTTAACTTTTGCTAGAAGCATTAGATACAAGGCAGAAACATTTTTTAATGGGATACCAGCCTCTTGGGAACAACCACATATATTCACATCCTTGTATCAAAGGCTAGCTGCATTCTCCTAGTATGTGGATTATAACACCTGGGGAAATAAGACTATTGACCTACTGTATGCAAATGTTAAAGACTCATTTGGAGCCACCCCGCTGCCTGCACTTGGGAAAGCAGATCATAACCTGGTTCTGCTTCAGCCTCACTACAAACCAAGAGTGAAGGCGCTACCTACAACCACACGCTCATTCAGGAAGTGGTCCCCTGAGGCAGAGCAGGCTCTGAGAGACTGCTTTGGAACTACGGACTGGGATATCCTGCAGGGAACATATAGTGAGAACATTAAGGAGGTTGTTGACTACATCAACTTCTGCATGGACATTGCAGTTTCAGTGAGAACAGTACGCTACTATGCTAACAACAAGCCATGGATTACAAGTGACATCAAGGGCCTTTTGAACCAGAAGAAAAGGGCTTTTAAAGGTGGTGATCAGCATGAGCTCAAGCACGTGCCGAAGGAACTCCGAGCCAGCTCAGGGCAGCGAAGGAGCAGTACAGGAGAAAGCTGGAGCAGAAGTTGCACAATAACAGCATGAAGGAAGTGTGGAATGGGATGAAGATCATCAAAGGCTGCAGTTTGAAGCGGTGTGCCACCATCGAGAGCCGTGGAGAGAGCAAACCAGATGAACAACTTCTTTAACAGGTTTGAAAACCCTAACCCACTCTCGCCTTGGAGTATGCATCCTCCACCCATCCTTCTGCTGATACCAGCATAGGAGAGACATCAGCACCCACAGTTACAGCAGCCCAGGTAAGCAGAGAGCTGAGGAGACTCCATGCTAGCAAAGCACTGGGTCCAGATGGAGTATCACCACGACTGCTGAAGGCCTGTGCGTTGGAGCTGGGGAGACCTCTACAGCACATCTTTAACCTAAACCGGGAACAGGGGAGAGTCCCGAGGCTTTGGAAAACATCTTGCATCACCCCAGTCCCAAAGGTATCATGTCCTAGTGAGCTGAACAACTTCCGGCCTGTCGCTCTGATGTCACATGTGATGAAGATCATAGAGCGGCTGCTGCTGCACCACCTGAGGCCACAGGTCCGCCACGCCCTTGACCCTCTACAGTTCACATACCAGAAGAAGGTGGGAGCAGAGGATGCCATCATCTATATGCTAAACCGATCCCTCTCCCACTTGGACAGAAGCAGTGTTGCTGTAAGAATTATGTTTCTGGACTTCTCTAGCACCTTCAACACCATCCAACCTCTCCTGCTTAAGGACAAGCTGACAGAGATGGGAGTAGATTCATACCTGGTGGCATGGATCGTGGACTATCTTACAGACAGACCTCAGTATGTGTGTCTCAGGAACTGCAGGTCTGACATTGTGGTCAGCAACACAGGAGCACCGCAAGGGGACTGTACTTTCTCCGATCCTATTCAGCCTGTATACATCGAACCTCCAATACAAATCGGAGTCCTGCCACGTGCAAAAGTTCGCTGATGACACTTCTATCGTAGGCTGCATCAGGAGAGGGCAGGAGGAGGAGTATAGGAAACTAATCAAAGACTTTGTTAAATGGTGCGACTCAAACCACCAACAACTGAACACCAGCAAAACCAAGGAGCTGGTGGTGGATTTTAGGAGGACCAGGCCCCTCATGGACCCTGTGATCATCAGAGGTGACTGTGTGCAGAGGGTGCAGACCTATAAATATCTGGGAGTGCAGCTGGATGATAAATTGGACTGGACTGCCAATACTGATGCTCTGTGCAAGAGAGGACAGAGCCGACTATACATCCTTAGAAGGCTGGCGTCCTTCAACATCTGCAATAAGATGCTGCAGATGTTCTATCAGACGGTTGTGGTGAACGCCCTCTTCTACGCAGTGGTGTGCTGGGGAGGCAGCATAAAGAAGAGGGACACCTCACGTATGGACAAACTGGTGAGGAAGGCAGGCTCTATTGTAGGCACGGAGCTGGACAGTTTGACATCCGTGGCAGAGCAACGGGTGCTGAGCAGGCTGCTGTCAATCACTGAGAATCCACTGTATCCACTGAACAGTGTCATCTCCAGAAACAGGAGCAGCTTCAGCGACAGACTGCTGTCACTGTCCTACTCCACTGACAGACTGAGGTGATCGTTCCTCCCCCACACTATGTGACTCTTCAATTCCACCCAGGGATGTAAACGTTAACATAATACAAAGCTATTGTCTGTTATACCTGCATTTTTATCTATCTAGTTTACAACTGTCAATTAACTTAACATGAATATGTTTTGTGCATGGAAATAAACCTGAGCAAAAAAAGAAATCACATCTGAAGTCCACATAAACATGGATTTGGTACTAGAAAAAGTGCTTGTGCCTTTCATACTTTGGATGATAATTATGAAACTATAAATAATTATAATAATTATAATTATCTCCTTATTAAAAACAAAAGTACACAGAGGTTAAGTTGGCTGACAATGTAAGCACTGATTACAAAATGTGTTATAATGGAGTAGCATCAAATGGTAAAAACACTGAATAGGCAGGCCTGCAATAACCACCAGCCAGACTTCACTATGTCTGACCCCTAAATAGGACTCACCCCGGAAGCCTGGCCTTGAACTCAAAGAGCCCACTCAATACAGCCCCACAACCAAAATGAGACTTGGACTTTTAAAAAATTCCAGAGTACTGTAAATACACAAAAGTACCTTTCAATGGAGAAAGTAACAGTAAATCTTTGACATGAGTGGACAAAGCCAGATGAAAAACAGACTCCCCTTTGCACTCTCTTCATTCACCCAGTTTCAACAAAAGTGTGAAAATATGACAAGCCCAGGTAACAGAATAAAAAGACAAATGAGCACTAAATTTAATCAAGTATTAAACACCTGTGAATCCAGGTATTTTTGGATGAATTCCTTGCATATTTTCATCCGTTATGTACACTTTATTTAAATGTTGAATTTGAAGTTAGTTATTTGTTAATTGGTGCCATTCATTGAAAAATGTCTAGTTTTCATTAAAATTACTTCTAGTAAAGTTTTATCACTGAATGAAAATAGAAAAAAACTTTGTTAAGGCCAACAAGATTGAGAACCATTGTCCTAGACTATAATATAATATTTTATCTGATATATACAGTATGTAAAGACTTTTTAAGGGAATGTAACTAGAAAAGCCATTCTTATTAGGGATGCATGATAAGCAGGTTATTTTCAGACAAACCTAAATAATGGATAAATCTCATAACCCTGAGGGGTATACAAATTCATCCTCACCAAAATTCAAGTTAATCTTGAAAAACACCATAAAAAATTACAGTGATGCTCTGGAAAGGGCAATCTTAATACTATTCCAGGGTAGTTGCAGAATAATACAGATGGCAGTATATACAGTATACAAGTCAGTGGTATCATGATTAATTTTCACCTGTATCCTTTTTGTCTTGATTTTATTTATGTTTTACACATAAAAACATTATGCAGAAGAATAATTACTGTCAATACAACATGTTATCAAAAATCAAAAATTTTTTTTTACTGTAAATATATACCTTATCATAAAAATATTGTTCCACATTGCTCTAAAAAATGTAAGAGATTCACATCATTCAGTCTATACTTCTATACATTTCCTGTGTATGAAATCTATTTTTCTAATATTTCTTGCCAGGAAGCATAATACAATCTTTTGATTTTCTTTGCATTTTTCCATTATTGTCTTCTGTAGCCATTCTCTTAAACTGATTACATTACCAATGTCTTCTAAAAATGTATACCAGTGTTGTCTTTGTTTATCCTGCCTTCTTTTTTATTATTTCATATGTTTAACTTTTACCTATGTAATTATTTATCTGGAAGTTTAAAATTAACATTCCAGTTCATGAGTACATCAATTACATTCTATGAATTTCTCTGTTCTTCCATATACTATCATGGTAACAGTGTTATCCATTCCTCAAGAAAATTGAAATAGCTTCCACACAATAGCCTTAACTACTACTTGTGTAAATATATATTGAATAGTATATAAATCTATCTATATAATAAAACGTTAATGGCATGTGTGGTATGTCCAGTCCCTCGGAACAATCTGATTGGTCAGTTTGACTTTGGTCTGATTGGTCAGTTTCACTGTGGTTGCTCAGTCAAACATGAATGAGCCAGGAAGCTCTAGGTAGGGAAAGACATACTCTAGGACTGCAGGTTTTCATTCTAACCCTTTTCTTAATTGGTGACCTGTTTTTGCTGTTATTTAACTTCTTTTAAATTAACTTTAATTGGCTTGTTCTTGAAGACTCAAACCCCTCAATTGTTTATTTTTCCTTAATTAGCAGTCAGACAATTATGAGATATAAAATGAGCTAAAACATGACCAGCAAACAGTGTCCATCACACAATATATGAAAATAAAGAAAGATGAAGGTCTCAGGAATACTGATCTTCTCAGGTCCCCAAAACGTTTTAACAGTGCTCTTAGAAAATTCATTTCAATAATTTTGGAAATGTATGTCATTGCACAATGAGAGCAGCAACAAGCCATGGAATTAAAAAATTGATTAAATTAACAAGAAGAATTGGTGACTAATTAAGCAAATGATTGGAGTGAAATTGATTGGAGTTTGAGGTGCTGACTTAGTTGGTCTCACTGTTGGCTCACTCACTTCACGTTTCATTTCTGTTTGGGTGCTATTTAAGGAAAGAAATGAAGCAATTCAGAGGAACAATGAAGAAATTAAGGGAAAAAATCATAAAAAAACAAATCAATTAAAATTATAGGAAAAGGAGTTAATTAGCAGAAAAAACAGGTCACTAATTAAGAAAAGGGTTAGAATGAAAACCTGAAGTCACTGCGGCCCTCCAGGACTGGAGTTTGAGACCACTGCTCTAGGAAGATCACTATAGTTGCCTTCAAATATGGGAAGTGTTTACACAAATACTAATTATGTCTTTACAGAAGGTAAAGAGGGCGGTCTAACAGGTGGCAAGCATTGTACCTTGAAATGACAGCATCTGAGAAGAAGGCTTTATGGAAATGTGATCGAGAGAAGTGCAGGGCAAGAGAGGTTGAGGCACACAACACACAATATTCAGGAAAGGTATAAGAGGAACCCTGAGGGTAAATGTAGGGCGATAGAGGTGAAAACACATGAGAGTACAGAGAAGAGGTGTAAGAGGAGCACTGCAGAAGTTGTTTTTTGAGTGGTGTTTTTCATGAGTATGTATATGATATATCAGATCATGCATGCTTAATATTCACCTTTTATGAATTGTGGCCAAACTTATTTTTTTGCTGTTTACATCTTTTACTGCCAGTTTCATTTTGATCTTCTTTCTAAATGGAACTGGCTGATCGGTTGACTCACAGAAAATTTGTGGCATCAACATGTCTGTACATCAGTCTATGTGCTTTGATTTTCTTCAGTTTACCTAGTGCAGGATCTTCTTTAGCTTTGCACAACACTCTTATCTCACAGTAAAAAAAACCTTTATAGTTGGTTAACTGCCTATACAATTTTTTACTACTCAGCTGAGTTTTTTAACTTGCAGATAGCATTGACGGAAGCACCTGTGAGTAAAAAAAATTAAGAAGTTTATCACTTTTGCTGTGTCCAGTTTTCCAGCCAGTTGGGATGCCATCCGTCTCCCAAATGGAAGCAAAGATTACTTGCAATGCAAGATATCATCTGTAAGGACCGTTCCATCCCCCACCCTGATTGTGACTCTCCAAGGAACAGATTCAGATCTGCATAATGCTTTGATTCCTCTGTGAGCAGGACATGGGTCACTAGACAATAGAAGGTGTGTCATTTGCTCCCAGCTTCGTCTAACGAATGCCCTCAGAGCTCTCGGTTCTCAGTTCCTGGTGCTGACTGGAGCTGCCATCAAGTCGTACACTATGACTCCTGTCAATGATATCCAGGGTGCCCTACAAGATGAAAAACCTTCTTCTGGGAACACCGGCAACACCAACACAACCCTCACCAACCTTCAGGGTCTTGTCACAGAAGATCTCCCACTTCACATTAGGATCAACAGTCACACTCAAGTCGGCAAGTTCCTCACACATACTATGTGAAAACTCATTAGAAACAGCTTGATCTTGAAGTCTGGCCAGGACCAGCCTCATTCTCCTGGTAGGTGGTAGCCTACTGGACCTATGCTGGAACTTCAGAGTAGCAACAACAAGTCTATGGTCAGAACTCACAAACCAGGAACTTCTGTACACCCTACAGTGCAATAGGAACCTACAGCGTTTGCCCATGAGGATGTGATCTATCTTCTTTACCTCACCACCAGTATTGGAGTACCAGGTGATAGACTCAGGATACAGCGATTGTCAGCCACTGACATTTTGCAAAGTCAAGGAACATTGAGCCACTTTCTCTACAGTAGCCAGTCCTGTCAGTGCTAGTGGACAAATTGAAGTAATCCATGAGCAGAGGAGTGTCACGTCACGGGCACCCATCAACCCTCGAGCAAAGTTGCGAATAAAATGTCTCCTTCACTGAAACATCAGTCACCACGGTCAAAGCATACACTAAGACAACAGACAAGGCACCCAGAGAGTGCCTTAATCTGACTCTTATAATACATTTGTTGAAAGGAGTGACATCGAACACCATCGGAAGGAGTCAATCCGCCAGAGCAACAGTTACTGTCAACCTTGTCGAGAGGTTTTCTTACCTCAGCAGCAACATACATGACTCTGGTGACTCTTCCTATAAAGTCAGTAGATGAATTGAGAGAGCATGGGGTGTGTGGTGGTTTCAATATCTTTGCAAAATGACAAAGGTCTAAGTCTTTAAAGTCCTGGTGCTTCCTGTTTTGCTATATAGTTGCGAGACATGGATGTTATCCAGTGACATGAGATGAAGACTGAACTCCTACGCTATTGTGACTCTTCTGAGAATTCTTGGGTACCGCTGGTTTGACTTTGTGTCGAAGGAGCGGTTGCTCACGATTCCCAAATGAGGCATATTACCTGCATTGTGAACGAGCGTCAGTTACAGCACTATAGCTATGTGGTGCGAATTCCAAAGTGTAATCCAGCTCACAGGATCCTCACTGTTGAGGATCAGAGTGGCTGGATCAGGCTAAGGAGACGCCAACATAGCACCAGGCTACAGCAGATAGATATCCGGGGGGTGGGACTGGACCATGTGTCTGCTGGAGGATCCCAAGCTGTTTCGTTGTGTGGTGGCAATGTGCTGTACCAATGCATACTCCCCAACCTGACCTGACCAGACACTGCATACAGACACTTCTCAACCTAAGTCACATTTATGACATACTAGCAAAATACCCACGCTTCGCAGCAGAGAAGAAGTGTGTTAAAGAAGTTATGAAAAAGAAAAGGAAACATTTTAAAAATAACGTAACATTTGCTTTCTATTCGTTTGCATAAACACAGTCCTTCACCAGCAATTATTTAATGTTAGCTCAGATCAGGCACTTAAAAGTTTAAAAAAGTTAAAACAGTATTCTATCACCTTGCTTTCCTATTCATTTGCATTAGCACAGTCCTTCACCAGCAAGTTTAACTCCGTTACAGCAATTTTAACTCTGTTACAAAGTGATCCAAAGTCTCGTTATACCCCACGTCTTCTCATTAAACTTGTATCTCACGAAAATCGTATTAGTCGTAGGCATGACAAACGCCAGCGGCAGCGTGTCTATAAACTTAATTTAAACTTACGGTTTACACTGTGCTTTGTTTTCGGAGTAGCTGCACTTATGAATATGCTTCTATGCGTCACTCACTTCATATTCTTTTGCTGTCTTCTCAATTGTGTAATGTGTTTTTTGTTCAGCGCTCTTTGGAGCTCTTCCTTGTTCTCTGCGTACTGCGTTCACAATCAGTTCACGTGAGCCGCTCAGAGTACATGCACCGAAGGTTCTCAGCTGTGCTTGTGGTATCTCGTGCGATCTTGCAATGTCCATGGCTTTATTTAATGTTAGCTAAGACCCGGCACTTAAACGTTTCTCTCGCACTTTCGCTGAGTTTGTGCCAAACACTAGTCCATCCATGACTATCTCATCTTCGTTTGCATAAGCACAGTCCTTCACCCACGAATATTTAGCGGCAGTGTGTTTATTGGATTGCTGCCGACGGACGGCCTTATATGGGCAGGCACTCAATTACGTGGGAAGCGTGATGATGCAGGACGCAACTTCGCCTCACACGGCAACCGAGCTGCAGGCTATGGCCGTATATATGTACGAAAGAAGGTTCCAGTTATGACTGGTACGTGTAGAATTTCGAAATGAAACCTGCCTTACTTTTGTAAGTAAGCTGTAAGGAATGAGCCTGCCAAATTTCAGCCTTCTACCTACACGGGAAGTTTGAGAATTAGTGATGTTGGAAAGTTCAATATGGCGGCCGACAGTGGCGTCATACCACCAAAATAAGTACGTACATCGGTTTCGGTTAGCGCAGGGAAGCCGCCTACCAAATTTTGTGAAGATGGGGCCATAAATAAGAAAGTTCAACATGGCGGACGGTGGCAACCGTTATGACCATTACGTGTAGAATTTCGAAATAAAACCTGCTTAACTTTTGTAAGTAAGCTGTAAGGAATAAGCCTGCCAAATTTCAGCCTTCTACCTACACGGGAAGTTGGAGAATTAGTGATGAGTCAGTGAGTCAGTGAATCAGTGAGTCAGTGAGTCAGTCAGTCAGTCAGTCAGTCAGTGAGGGCTTTGCCTTTTATTAGTATAGATAATGGTGAACCAGCTCCCCCGGGGGGTGGTGGAAGCAGATTGTTAATTGAGTGAGTGGCATAACATACTACAGTGTGATTAATCAAACAGTCCAATGCAAGTTGGCAATGGTAGAGTAAAGGTTAGCACTCTTGCCTTTCAAGTAGGGAATCCAAATTCAATTAATTCTTGTTACATTAAACATGTTGCTTCAATCAATGTGGGGAAACAAACTTATATCAAGATCAATAAAACCGACTTGGAACATGGTTATAAGTTTGTTCTGGCTTTACTCAAAAATATCTATACATATTTTATATGAAAATTGGAGGATAACTCAAGGATACAAGATGATAGTAATAATTTTGCATCTCAGTGCAGTAGTGGAGGGGACCTGTTGACTGTCATATTGTCGTGTTGCTGTTGCCAAACATTAAACTCCTCCTTTGAGATATCAAAGGTTAACTTTAATGCTGACTGAATGAAGGAGAACTGCCATCCAACTGGGTGGCTAGGGAGCAGAAAGAGTCACCATGATCTTAAAGGGATACAATAAAGAAGAATCTGTACTTATGCTTTGGATGTTGCACACCCCTTCAGATTACTCTTTTCATTCCATAGAATGTGAGTTTTGCAGCCAGATGTCTCTGGTCAAAATTCTTCTTTCATGGGTAGCTATATGTTTATTGCCATAATGAGTGCACTGTATGATTAACAGTAAACAATTTGAAATTACAGTGCCAGGAAACACAGCTATTTATTCTGTTTGTCGTAATGTTGTGAGCTGAACCATAGTCATTTAAAATATAAAAAAATATTTTCTCAAGATGAATAAAATCCTTTTAAAGGCTGTGTGTATCTTCAAACTAAATAATTAATTCTCAACCAACGTATTTTTTTATGCCGATCACTGTCAACAGATCCAAAGTAAATAATTTAGAATTCCTTATTTTTAAATACTTTTTTATAAACAGTACAACATCCTAACCACAAATAAAAACCTCATTAGTACAATCTAATTTCCTTCACATGTTTAAAAATAGTCTTGCTAATATTCTATAACGACATCAGTATCTCTGACTTAAGATAAGTTCAAAGTTTATGGTACCATGAAAAAGTGACCAGCTAATAGCAGTGTTTAACTCTTCTATAAGAAGCAAGTTTTTGAATTTTTGGCCCAGGATAAAAGAATTTAATTACATAACCCTCTGCCTCAACATATGGTGCTTGAAGGAGAGAAAAAAAAAACATTGAATCAAAGAGAAAAGCATTGCATAAAGTAGAGAAAATGACAGTAAAAAGTACAAACAAGGTCAGATCTCTGTGAAAATTCTGTCATGATAAAATTAAGAATTGATATGTAAGTATTATATATCATTGCTCTTTGTGAAATCATAATCCCTAACACAAAATCTAAATTTATCTTAATAATGACTGTTTTATTCATAAAACACATAAGGATTAAAAAAGAGAGACCAAAACTATTAAATATAATGGCCCATTGCCCAATATAAAGGGGTTAACAATGCTCATTTCTTTATCTATTATCAGCTCTCTCTGGCTTCATTGGTTTACCTGCCAGTAGACACTTTCTACATCTTACTATTCTACTCTAAGCCTAAGGAGTAATTGACATGGGGCACCTTTTAAAACTCACCTTGGAACTGCAATGAGGATAATCCTAAGAAGTACTTCAGTTGTCAGAAATACCTTAAAATATTGATTTCCAAAATATTTTAGGGAAAATAAATGCAAGAAAAAAACTAGTAATAGTGATTGTTCCTTTTGTTTTACCTTGATATACAAATTCATGCTAAAGCCTTGGTGAATTTAAAAGCTGCAGACAACTACATCAGCTTAGCTATATTTAAAAAAATATATATCACTTAAATACACATCAAACAAAACATAAACAGTATGCATTCATATCACACAACAACTTAGCTTACTATTATTTAGGACTACATTTGTAATGCAACGTGACCAAATCTCTTTTGTAATTATAAACAACACACTCCAAAATGTAAAATGAAAAACATCAGAATTCGAATTCTGAAGAAAAATAGAGTTACAAAACATACTGTATGCAACTAAAATTCTTAGACTACAAACTTGTCTTAATATCTGTTATTTCTCTGCTCTACCAGTTCACTGATTAAATTCATATACCTTCTTAGTAAGTCAGCATTTCTCAACCTTTAAGTATTTGCGACCCGAGTTTTCATATCAGCGCCCCCCTAACATTTTTTTGAAATGTAGATGCATATTTTATTATACCTACTTAACTTTTATCGACATTTATCTATCTCTATATTTATTGTTCTAGTATCAGAATGTAGTTTAAGTTAATTTGTTTAATTAATTTGTAACACATGTTTTTTTCATATTTTTGATTCTTGTTTTCTTTTTTTCACATCTTCACGCCCCCCTTTTTGTTACTTCGCGCCACTCTAGGGGGGCCCACCCCACAGTTTGAGAACCACTAAAGTAAGTGAAATAGAGTTGCCTCAATGCTGTGATTATCATTGCTCAGTTCATCTCTTTCTAGGGATCCATTATAGAAAGGAAGGTTGTAGATATTTTACTTCTCAAGAGCAAAGGTATTGAGACCTTTATCAAAGAGATTATAGCTAATCGGTTAACATCTTTACCTCAGCACTTCTGACTTTTTACCAAGAAAATCTCAGAACACAATTTACAACACTAGGTACCATTAATAGACTTTATATAACACACATACATATTTTGTGCTCTGTACACGTGACAGTAATGAGCTGATAATAGCACTATCAGACCATCCAATAGTCCAGTTGGGACCATTTTTATATTTTTGAGGGAATACAGTAAATTTCCTGGATGTAGAGATTACAGGGAATTAAATAAAATTATCTTAAAATAACAATACCCTACATCAAGATATAATCCCCTGTAAAAATAAAGGACAAACACAGCATAAAGGGTTGGGGTTTCCGGTCCCGTATACTGTAAACAAAGAAATCAATTGCAGGTCAAAATCATACAAACAAAAAATCGTTCATATGCGCGACGCCTTCATATAGGAGGAGCCGGAAGTGGAGGAATGCTGGGAAGGAGGCGTGAGGGATGACAGGATTGCTGACGTCAGGGAAGTTGGCGGAGGAAGGGCGGAAGTGGACGTACTGTGGTCAGGTTATGATGGCGGAGCGTCTTTTTTCCTAGAAGAGAGAGCAGAAAGGTTAGTACCCCACCATTCCCTACCGGCGAATGTCCTTCGAAGCGATTTCAGGTCTGTCCGCGGCCTCCTACTCGCGCATGCGTGACACGACCCCCCCCCCTCAGCCCAAGACCGTCTGGTCGGGCGGACCTAACTGAGAAGTCGTGGACGCGAGAGAGGGCATCGGCGTTGGCCTGTAGGCCGCCGCGGCGATAAGTAACCGTGCACTTATAGGGCTGCAAGTCCAGGAACCACCTGGTGACCCGCGGATTCGACTCTTTGTGGAGGGACATCCACTGAAGTGCAGTGTGATCAGGTAATACCGGAGATAAGTCACGGCCCACTTAATGGCCAGGGCTTCCCTCTCCACCGCCACGTACCTGGCCTCTCGGTCCAGCATTTTCCGGCTTAGGTACATCACGGGGTGTTCGACACCATCAACGCTTTGGCTCAACACGGCGCCCAGGCCTGTGTCCGAAGCGTCGGTCTGGAGGATAAAGGGTAGCCCAAAATCAGGGGTCCGTAATACAGGTGCCGATGTAAGGGCCTGTTTCAGGTCACTGAATGCGTGTTCCGCCTTATCGTTCCATACCACATGCGTGAACTGGCTGACCGATCCGGTATTTCTCAGTCATCACTGAGTCGTGCCATGCCAGCTGTATGGGATGGTATTATCCGCTTGTCAAGCAGATATATAAGATTTCCATACACTATGGTTGAACAGACAAACATCAAAGTGCAATTTGCAGCAATGTCCGGTTTTAATTTAATCGGAGCAGTTGACTGCACACACATTGCTATAAAGGCACCTTCACAGAATGAATTTGTTTATGTAAAAAGAAAGCATTTTCACTCTATTAATGTGCAAATCATCAGTGATGCAAAAATGCACCTCAATAATGTTGTTGCGAGATGGCCTGGCTCAATTCATGATTCATTCATCCTGAGACATAGTAGTGTGGGGAACAAACTTGAAAATGGTGCTGTGCGTGATGGCTGGCTTCTTGGTAAGATAAGACATTTATTACCTTTTTGGTTACAGTTGTACGTTATCTGTACGATGTAACCATATAACACGATTATTCAGGTGACAGTGGGTACCTGCTGAAGACGGGTCTCCTCACCCCTCTTGCCAACCCACTGACTGAACAAGAGCGACGTTATACTGACCTCCACTCTCGGGCTCGGGTGGTGGTAGAACGTACTATAGTGCAGCTATAGAAGAGAAAGCCGGTTTAAGAAGCACGTAGTGATTCACACACAAAGAGCACATAGAAGATAAAATACAAAACAAAGCATTTAACGTGCTATTTTAGTTACGATGGGATTTGAGAAACTAGTAAATGAAATGATTTTAAGATAAAGTTTATGATGTTCTACTTTAATGACAACATAAACTACATGATTAAAGTGGAAAATTAGAGATTAAATTTGACATTTTGTGCTTTTTTTCCCCACTGTGTGTCTATTTTTTTTTCCACCGTACCCTAATAAGCTTTCATATGAAACCCTGATGGTGGGCTACGACTTGCCTTTTCACGGCGACTTTGATATCTGACAACTTCTTTTTTATTTCGGACACTGTACGACTTTGTGAACTTGAGCTTTCGAGTTTCTCTGACACTCTATGTCACTCAATCAACTTCCTTTTGTTGTTTATACCACTGTTTAAACCAACAAATAGTACGTTTTTCCTTGCCTCCACTTGGTATTCGCTGAAATTCTTCTATTTCCCCCAGTGCTTTTGCCATTGCCTTTTCACAGAATGCTGAGCTTAAGGGCTATTTAAATTGATTTGCATATTCAAAGAGGTGTAATTCTGGGAGGAGACGGGGCAGGACAACAGGCACGTGCATGTGCGTTACTTTTCACGCTGACCAGGATTTACTGTATGTAGCAGAAGAACGTGGGAGTTGCCATTCGCACAGATTTATGCATCTGGATTTTTTTGTGCGTAAGCACATTTCCACTTTTGTCCGTATGCCATGTTAGAGTGTGAATTCTACGCACGCCGTTATGCATGAGGCCCCAGAAGAGGCAGCACACATTACTTATGTCTGAGACAATTTGACATATTTAAGTAAGTATTTGTAATACTAGAAAAGCCTGTGTTTTTATCTGCTATATCTTCTTTATTATTTTTGGTATATCACATATCTAATCTTTGGTTCTTTATGGATACTACTAAAGATCAATCAATATAAGATTGAACAAATACTATTTTTTGTGATGTGAATGCAACACTTTATTGGTTTTCCAAATGATAGTTGATGAGATATTAAAAAATTCACACCTGTTTTCACAACAATTTCACACTTGATTTACCAAAACCACATACAAAATGTTTTTGGACATAGGATGCTTAAGAAGTCTTTAATACTCTACTTTTTTTTGCTCAGTGTTGCATAATCTTTCTTTTTCACTACAGCTTCAGTTAGAACTTCTGCACTTCTTTCCCAACATTTCCCTAAAACTGGCAAATTACTTTACACTTATTGGTGCAAATAAAATTATGATATAGAAACTCTTGAACATTCAGCAGATAAATTGGCTTTGAATGAGTGAAAGCAACAGCTGGAGGGTACAGTGGCACTCTTTTTTATTTTTACTGCCCAGAAGAACATATTTGAGGAATGCAAAGTGCATTTGTTCTTTAACTGGTTTCATTTTGTAGATGTTTAAAGATATCCATCCATTATCCAACCCGCTATATCCTAACACAGGGTCATGGGGGTCTGCTGGAGCCAATCCCAGCCAGCACAGGATGCAAGGCATGAACAAACCCCAGGCAGGGTGCCAGCCCACCGCAGGGCACACACACACCAAGGACAATTTAGGATTGTCAATGCACCTAACCTGCATGTCTTTGGACTGTGGGAGGAAACCCACGCACTATGCCACTGTCCCGCCTGCTTAACGATGTTTTAGAAAAAATTTTAGAATCAGAAAATGAGCCAGTCCCATAACCCTTCAGAAATAAATCTAGCAGTAATAAACCTGGATGAACCCAAAAAAAAAAAAGTTTATTTTAAGGCATTTTTGGTGACCAACTGTTCACTACAACAAAATGACCAGGTTTGTGTCAAATGTAACTGGGCAAAATCTCTTAATTGCTTACTGGACTTCTCCATTTGAATATGGACTTTATTACAGATTTGCAAGGTTTCAGGGTTTTACCACATCCCTAATAGTTGATTCTCTAAGGAGGTGTATATTATGCTAGTGAAGAAACTCACTTCTGCTCCAAAACTGGCCAGAATATTTACATTAAAAATACTTAAACTGCCTAGATTTGGTTTCTGTATTGTGTCAGACTACAGTATGTACTGTTTCTGTCTTTTTCTATTTTGTAGTTTCTCCTCTTAATGTGTCTTTTCTCTGTTTTTTATTTGTGATTTTGGTTTGGTCCCTTTTCCTACCATCACTAACTCAGGTCATCAAGGTGCTTCCATAGTTTCTTTGTATGGCATTAGTTAGCTTCTATCAGTGTTTTCAGGCTGATTTTTGTAGATCCTCTTAGTATATGTTTGTTGGTGTTCTTGACCACTTAATTATGATCCTGTGGTTTTTGATTTTGCTCTTGTATTCTGGTTTTCACTTTATTGTTTACCATTTTGGACTTGTCTTTGTTTTGAATTTCTCTTTTCCATTGCTCTTTTCCTTTATAATGTTGGCATTCTTTGATTATTATTATTTAGTTTTGTTATGATTTGTGTTTTTCTTTAATTTGTATGTGCTTGTCTAATGTGTTTGTAACAAAGTATACATCAGTTGTTTTTTTTTTACACCCAGGGAATTAATTTCTGGCATTTGTTTTATTGTGTGATCTGCCATTTTGTGACGCTCACATCGGTTGTTACCATGGTGACTTTTATCAGGATTTCACAGAGGTATGCAGTGCGTGATGTCCTTAGTGCAGTTAAGAACATCACAATAACTTCCATATTATCCAAGATAAGGATTGAAGTGTGTAGTTTGACAAACAAATCTTTGATGTGTGTTTCTAGTTTAACGCTACATCTTCTGACATCAAGACTTTGATTTTTTTTGTTAATGTTTGCATTTTGACGAAAGATAGGCTCCATTTCTAGTTAATAATCTTGGTGTTAACTCCGAATATGACTTATCTTCTGGTTCTTACTCTTAAAACCTTTTCATCTCTTTGACATATGGTATTTGGAACAAGTACAATTTCGTATTTTGAAATGCAATCTTTTGTTAGTTTTTTTTTTTTTTTTCAAAAAATAATACTGTGGTCCTCAATTTGTTTCCATTTTTTGTGTCCAGTTTTAGTTTAGATCAGTTTGTCATCTGCTAATCATTCTGAGGCTGAAATTTCTGTTTTATAAAACTAATTAATTATGTTGCACTTCATATTATTCTGGTACAACTGTGTAATTAAAACTGTCATGTCAGGGTATTGTTTATAGGCTATAGCTCAGCATTTAAGTTATTTCATAAAGTCTGATCACAAAGGTCCTGCACTTGTGTCTTAGTGCTGATCTCAGCAGCTACTGCAGACTGGCAGAATCACTTCTTATACAGCAATCCTCAATGCATTAATTTCCCAGGGAATTATGCTGAGCCCAAAGCTGTCCTGTGTTCTCAACTATGACCGTGTGGCTAGGCATAGCTACAACAACATCACTACATTTTAGGATGACACCACATTGGCATAGTCACCAACAATGATGAGATGAGACTGGCCTTCTTATCCAGTGGTGCAAGGATGACTGTAGTATAATAAAAGTATAATATTTACATACATAAGTTTTGTATAATTTGATGCTTTTACTTGTGAGGATTAAAATTCAAGGGTTTATTATGTGTTTGGAATTAAGTTTATGAAATGAACTCTTGTAACTATTTTAGTTTTCTTTTTAAAAAACTGTTGTTTTGAAGGTCATGTTATCTCGATTGTCAATACAATGGAGATTGCGCTATGCGTTATCCCTGGGGGGTAGGGGGCGATAAAACTCTTTTTAAAAATCTTCATTTTAGCTTATTTTCAAGTAGGCTCTACTTTTAGGATTGTTCAGTTTGGTTTTGACTTTGTTCAGACTTCAACTCTGTTCCTTGGTTGCCTGGTTTAGTTTTATCTTACAGTTTTGACCAGTTGCTATCCTAGACCATGTTTTGGCTATCATTTTATCATCTCTTGTTTTTCAGTACTTACAGTAATCATGTACACTTTCAACCTTATCAACAACAATGTTTTTCTTAATTTAATGTTGGTAAAATCAAGAGGTGGTAATAATTTGTGGAAGTAGAAGGTAAATTATAGTTCTGTCTACATCAGCAGGAATTCCATAGAGAGGGTAAAATAGTTTACACTTCTTGTAGTCACCATCAGTGATGACCTAAACTGGGCATAACACCTTTTGGGCATTATTCAGAAGGTTTGCCAGATATCTGATAAAGGCTGGCTGTCGCCATCTCTGCTCACCAATATCTGTACATGCACAGCTGAGTCCATCCTAACTGGCTGCATTATATCCTGGTATGGCACCTGTTGAAAACAGGACCACAATATACAACAGAGGGTAGTGTAGTCAACTCAGAATATTATTGAAACACAGCTTCTTTCTGTCCAGTGCAAATATAATACATAGAAAATACCTAGAAAAGAAAACAATACTATTAAACACCCCAGGCATCCTGTAGAGTTTCTTTTCTCCCTTCTCTTTACTGACAAATATTACAGGGTTATTAGTACCCTTAACACCAGCATCAGAGACAGTTTGTATCGTCAGGTCACAAGGCTAAGTAACATATGCTTCTACTGATAACTGAGCTTGCCTGCTGTATGTTTCTTATAAATTTCATTTGGTGTTTATATTCCTATTCTCGTTTGCAGTATACTGATGTTACTTCTCTGAGGAGTAAGAACCAAATTGTAATGTGACAGTCAAATCAAATATCAATTTGCAAGGATTTTCTGTGGTTACTTCAGTAATTTATCAAATCCAAAAATGAAACTGAAAATTAGAAAATAAATGAGTGCATGTGTGATTGTTCTTAAAGATAGGGTGTCATCTCATCCAGGGTTTGTTCCTAACCTATACACAATGGTGCCAGAATAGGCTCTCCCTTTCCATTACCTTGTAGTGCAAAAAAATTACTGGATATATTTGGTGGTTAAAAATGGGAATAATAATTTGGTGCAGTCTAATTTTGTATTAACATGAACCTGCTTTTTTCTTACATGAAAATGCTGCTAAATTTCTCCCATCTTTTTGAAGTCTTGTCACACCTCTGGTACTACATTTTTGAATTAATAATGCACAGTTAAACTAAAACAACTCTTTGAACTGAGCTGAAATACAATTAGGGTGGCATGGTGGCGCAGTGGTAGCACTGCTACCTCATAGTTAGGAGACCTGGGTTTGCTTCCAGGGTCCTCCCTGCGTGGAGTTTGAATGTTCTTCCGGTGTCTTCGTGGGTTTCCTCTGGGTACTCCAGTTTCCTTCCAAAGACCAAATAATAATGATTATTTATTATTTTATTTATAATAATAATAATTTTATTTATAATAATAATAATAATAATTATTAATAAAAAAATAATAATGAAATGGTGGATTGGCGATTCTAAATTGTCCCTAGTGTGGATGTATGTGTCCTGCAGTGGGTTGGTGCCCTGCCTGGGATTAGTTCTTGCCTTGCGCCCTGTGTTGGCTGGGATTGGCTCCAGCAGACCCCCGTGACCCTGTGTTCAGATTCAGTGGGTTGAATAATGGATGGATGGATGAAATACGATTATATACGACTTGTAAATAAATAAATAAATAAGCATGTTAAAACTTGCTGTGTTCTTAAATTGTATGCATCCTTTGGATGTTTTACAAATAAAATACCTAATGTACAGTAATGTATTGAGTTAAAAAAGTAAACAATTAATTATATTTTCTAGTGTGTAAACATTTTTGGAACATGCTTTATAGTACAATAGATAATCTGACACTCCTAAAAGGTCTGATTATCTCTGATAAGTTAATTAGTTTTCCAAATAATTGTATGTGAATCATCTGAAGTTCTCTTATTATAACATCACATTTCTTTAGAATAAAATTTATTACTTTAGTGTGCTTCTGTCAGTTAAATATGAAGCAAATCAGGATATCATTATCACTTATACTCCATGAAGTACTTTTGTAGTAGTAGTAGTCTAACTTTTGGTATTCTGCCTGAAGCTATAAACAAAACAGTTTTGCTTCTTCATTACTAAAGGGAACTTGTGGTTGGGAAACGTTCTTCATAAACAATGAACATTTTTATTTAATTCCACTTAGAAAGGATAATGACCAGTTTCTGGGAATTGGCATTAAGCAAATATGTTTTTTTCTTTTAACTTTTTCGTGGTTTTTATTTCAAACTGAGAAAAGACTAAATTGTTTTAATGTCAGTTTTTGACAGAAGATTTTGTATTTACCCAAGTAACTATGCTGTGGGATTAAAGATGCTCATGAGTACTTAATGGAAAAGGTGACAATAATAAACCGGAGTGATTGGCTTTTTTTATAGCAGACAGTTTCAAAATCATAAGAATGCATTGCATATTGGTTTTCATTAAGCAAGCAGCTATGCTTTTGTGATGTTAACTAGCACAAAATTTAATTTGGCAACCTTACCTCCAGGCTAGATTTATTGTAGTACAGCGATATTCATCTTTGGTTATTTTATTAATAGCTCAGTAAAATAAACATCCAGCAGGGGGCAGCCAAAACTCTAATAGCATGCATGAAAAAATGTTAGTGTGCTGTCATTTCTATATGAATAATTAAATAGGCCTAAAAACATTAATGTTTTTGATCTTTTTTAAAGATAATTTATCACAAAATACAATACTTGTATACATTTTTAACTGCAGTATTTTCATGTCTGTGAAGTAATACATTAATCTTGTTTTTTCTTACAGCAGTTTCTTATGAAATACTCCATGGTTCTTTTGAAAAATTAGTTTATAATAAACACTTGTTTACATTATGTTTATGAAAGGCTGATATTACAATGTCTAGTATAAAGATACATGTTTGTTATATACATAAGAGGTGTTTAATGCATAAATACAGTATTTATTTGATGTTAGCACTCCACCTTATCCCATTAGAGACCCACTCTGCCCCAACAAAAAACTAAGACAATACTGACCGGGTATCAAGATGTCTCTTATTTTCTCACTAGTCATGCCACAAAAGTATAAAGTGTACTGATTCTGGAGTCATATTGCAGATGCAATGAATTTCAAAAGAATTGCTAAGGGCAGAAGACAGGGACCAGTATTCTCCTGCACTGGGGATGTTATTTTGGAATAACTGTAACTGTTGTGGTGTGATTACTACTGACTAATAACTGATTTGTGAGTTGTGTTCATTGCTGGTAGCAGCCTAATTGACAATGCAAATTAATGTTTTCACTCTGACATTCACTTCAGTGCATGTGTAATGAATTTGCGCATACAGAGCTCGAACTACATGAAAACATATGTTAAGGCACGGTGCAACATGAATAACACACAGTAAGAAGCAGTGAGCTAGTATGTAATATGTAAGACTATAGAGATACAAGATGTATTTATTTACAAACCAAGTAAAACTCTTGTGTAAAAGAATAGATTTTTCTATTTACTTATTTTTACCTCACAGGCAATATTTGAGTTTTGCTCAATAATACCATCACGGTGACCATAACGGACATATATAGTGTATGATTGGTAAAAAAGCTGTCAGACATAGTTACCTTCCCATTAAAACTCTCCTGTAAAGAAACAGATATATTTGTCTTGTGTATCCACCTCGGTGTAGATGTCCTTACATATTTTTCAAAAATATTTTTTTGTCCCATTAAACATGACTAATTTCTCATTTTAATAACTTATGCCAACATTACACTGTAGATGTTTGTGCACACAGGGCACATTGCTAAGTTTAAATTTGTATGCCGTGCTTAATCACCAATCACCCCAATTCTTAGACAAGATCTGACCAATCGGATGCCCTGTGACTACGAAGCTCACACCTACTGTATGTCAAGCCACGTAATAGCAAGCATGCACTCCAAGAAAGGTTAGAATTTGTGTTTAATGGTTTGAGTCCTTTTCCTTTTGTTTGTTGCCATTGAAATTTTGGTGTGTGTAACTAGTTGTCTACAGCACTCTTGGGGTGTGTGAGCAATATTAAAATGTGCTAAAGATATAGTTGTGTTAATTCCAGCATCATAATAGATAATCTGATGATATTAAAAAAACATGTAAGTTGCACATATTTGAATAATTTATAAACCATCAAAAATGAGTATCCATTACTCTGGAGCTCAAACAAGTCGCAAATTCCTCCACCCCGTTCCATATTCAGTCCAGGAGAATATTTACAGCATAAACCTTAGTCAAATGTAAATGTAAACTTTCATCTCTTTTGGACATTCATGTCCTTGTCCATTTTGAATTTGTAATATTGTGATTTGTTCATTGGTAAAAGGTAGGAGAAGCCATTGTTAGTAGTTCAAAAATGCAGGGTGGTTTCTCCACCATGATAATGCTTTGTCAAACAATAATGATTATAAAGATACAAAATACATCTTATATACCATAAGCTCCTTACATCATGCTGTGATTTTATTTCAAACCTTCAAAATGAAAATGAATCTAAAAGTTAGAGCTGATGATATTCCTACTGTCTTTCATAAAGTTAAAAGCATAAATTATTAAGTTGAAAATAGAAGATTTTTCACATTAATTTCAAAAGTGGCAGAAACCCTGAAACATTTTCAAATGATTACACAGAGATCAAAGGGCCTTATCTTAAAAATTCATGTGCACTCTGCATTCCTTAAATTAAAATGTTTTGTTCACACCTCATGAACGTCTTTTTATGGCATAGCTTGACAATATTCATGACTTATTTAAAGCCACTGAGATAGACAGATAGATAGCACTTTATTTGTCCTGTGGGAAACAGCATAATATTACAAATCAGATAAAAAATAGCTCTACAGCTTAAAAGGTTTACTTTTCTTGGCAATGTAATATTGCAGCAATGTGAACAAAAAAAAACATTGAGTAAAACAAGGAGAAGATGTTCCATATGAAATAAGTCAAAATAAAAAGAAAATATTTATGCATGTTTCCCCAAGAAAGCAGAGGCATATGACGACTGATTGATTGAGGGTTGAAGTTTTACTTGGGATCTGAGAGAAAATAATGGCCATGCAATATCTCATTTATATCAGCTATCACAACTTTTGAAAATTTTAAGCAAATATTCCTTAGTATGAATTGTCTTATTTTTTGTAAAGATCAGTTAAATCCAAATCCAAAATATCTTATAGGGTTCCCCATAAACTGTGGACAGGCTCATTGTTGAACAAAATAAAGAATAATTATTAAAGAACTAATTCATTGAGATTTTTTGGCAGTTTAGCTAGTTGCTATAAAGAAGCTACAATTAATGTATGATCTCTTTATGTTAGTAACGTTTATGTTCCTTTGAACTGACACTACATCTTAGTGTTCTTCTCATCCAACTATCTTAGCCAGGCATATGTTTTAAGATACTACATTCTGCATTCACAATAAAAATACAGCAACTAGAATGTGCTTATTGCTCTAGTGATGCTTCATCTTGCAGTTTCATACAGTACAGCAAATTATAGTTGTTTCAAGGATGCAGCTAAGACTTTTCTGTATGTTGGGACCAAACAAATTAACACTTACAGTTTTGTAGCTGCAGGAGCTCAAAATATGACTAATTTCCTGAATTTATAAACAGGATAAGCTTTCTATAACAATCTCCTCTCTTACCTCACAGTCCGGACATAGCCTGGGATTTACATATAATGGAGTTGCCTCAACCTTTGTTGTCTTTGTGAGGTCAGCCAGGATGCTCTTTTCCTACATGTGCATTTCATGTCAATTTTTTACTGCACTATGACTTATAATGGCACTATGACTTATAATGGGGTAATGTATTCCAAGTACTTGACTGAACAACAAATAGTGACTGCTGAAATGTTATGTTTAACGTTCATTATTGTTTGTATATCCCATTTGGCAAACTCTTTAACCTTTCTTATTACTTGTTAAAATATCTACTTTCATCCTTTATTTGATTAAAAAAATAACATAGTAATTTATTACTAGTATTAGTATTTATAACATAGTTCACAAACAAAGCTTCACTTTTAATTGTCTATCTACTGAATTCTTGTTTTAAGGACCTGGGTAGCTGTAGCCCATATATTTCACACACACACACATACATACTTATATTAAGTTAATTTAGAGTTCCTACGAGACATGAATACTGTACCCAGAGAAATTAGCCTTTCAGACAGGAAGATCAAAGAGAGC
Organism: Polypterus bichir lapradei; assembly: GCA_026402145.1. Taxonomy (NCBI): domain Eukaryota; kingdom Metazoa; phylum Chordata; class Cladistia; order Polypteriformes; family Polypteridae; genus Polypterus; species Polypterus bichir. The sequence goes on from JANRMT010062836.1 coordinate 1,590,309, forward strand.
CAGGATTTCAATTTACTCTACTGGAGCTGTGACACCCACAGATTACTTCTTCACTCTGTTTTTTTCCACTGCCAAGCCAGTAGCTATCACCTAGCAAACACATCAATCATTAGCCTGAAACAATGTCCAAAACCTTACACCAGATATACAGAGAATGCACACAATGGTTCATTCTTCAACCTATGCCAGAAGTGAAACATCATGGTTAGCTGGTTTTAGTGGGCACACACATGCTAATTCATGTCAAGGTCTTCAACTTTTTGACTAGTAAAACTCTGAATAGGTGAATACATACAGCTTCTTCACTTTTTTTAGAATGCAGCCTCACTATGCATAATTATTTTACAGTAAAGCACACTAATCCCACACTGTGCCTCAGTAAGTCCAGTATCACTTTTTGAGTTTATCATAACTCTCTTACTTGTGGAGGGATTCTACACAATTGATACCATAAATGATACCATAAATGATACCATCGCCAATCTCTTATTTTTCTTTTTGTCTTTAGCTAAACATTAAATAGAAATCTCACATACTTTATTTGTGGGTTGTCTTTGATTCTTTGGCTTTCTTCAGATTAGGGAAAAATATACAATCAGAATGTATCTCAGAACAAAAAATTCTACCTTGTCAATTTACAAGTTTTCCATACTTTATTATGCTTGCAATCATGTTTGAGAGATTTGTATGAAATACTCATGGCCCTTACATGTGGTGGGGATGATTAGATGTAAGGGGGAGGTAGATCATTTCAGACTTGGAAGAATTTATAATAAAAGACTCTACCTCTTCCAAAGGTTTTACTTTACCAAACATTTTAAATAGGTTGGTATATTTAGGTGGTATGATCTGAAGTACTGACATTATTCAGTATTGTAATGTAAAGTGCTTTGCATGTGGCCTGACTTGTCAGCTTTAAATCATTTCTTTTGCATATGGCTAACTAATTCTACTAGATAAAGCACAATACCATTCTGCATGAATTATCAATCAACCAATTAATTAATTCATTTATAATTGCTAAATCATTTTAGTCACTTTTCCATTACTGTAAGCCACTTCATGATCCAATTGTAATAACATGAATGGTGGTTATTACTGCTATATCACCAACTGAATATCAAACTATTACCTAATGCATTCAATTTTGAAGTTTATCTCATTATTTATTCATAACTCTTACAGGAAATGTAATTTTTTTTTCTGTGAAAATGTGAAAGTATGCTATTATTGGTCAAAGGTCATTTTTGTTAATGAAAAAATCATTAATAATACATCTTTTCATTCATTTTCTGACCCCTGTCATTGTAACTGATTGCAGGCTGTCACGGCCCATCCTAGCAGCAAAAGATACAATGAATATTTCTTCTTAATTTCTATACCCTTTATATTTCTATTTATATAAAGACATCTTTGCTTTGAAATACTGAAAACAGTTATTACTTTGTTTATATGGAATAGAAAATTTGAAAAAAAATGAAATAAAAAATTCTTCAGTGACCAAAAGCACAGGCATAAATGACTTTACTTGACTTTCAGTTTATTGCATGTTATCTAACGTCCATACTCCAAGACAGTAGATGGAGTCAGATAAAGCAGAACTAACAACTTCATGGGTACCTGTAGAGAGAAGATTCTGTATTATTTCTTATTTCTGATGTTCTGACTTTCACTATGAATGTGGTATCTGTGAAGGCAACACAGCTGTACACTGAAGAATTCTTAACATTTTTACAAACTATTTGCACTATCTCCCCCCATCTTGGGACATATTATATTTAATATTTGGACAGCGCATTGCATTGAAACCTTTAGATACTTACCATATATATTGATAACAATTTTGCATTATGTTGTAAAAAATATATATTTTATTAACATACCACTTTTTAAATTATATGTTAGAGACTCTTGTACAAATAGCTTTTCTCTGTTTCCTAATTTTATCAAATATGAAAGTTCTGTTGTTTACTACTAATTCCATTAAAGTACGTATCTCATGTCTTTAGCAGTACTTACACTGACACATTGATAATCAGAAAAATGCTGGGAGCAAGACCTAACAAGTAGATTCACTGACAGAGAATGGAAGTCAGTGCTTGACAGAATGCATTCTTTCTTTAATTTGTGTGATGTAGGCAGATTCAACTTAAAATTGTTCACATATATCTGTCATGACTAGACTGTCACAAATGTACCCTGGAGTAGACACTACTTGTTAGAGAAGTCTTCAAGCACCTTCTTCTCTCTGCCACATGTTTTGGCTATGCCTTTTACTAAGAACTGTCCTGGACTACAATCTTTATTTACACATCAAACACCATCACTAATACCATAAAGCAAGCACATTATTAGTCCTGTCTCGGTGTGCACCAGATGATCCACAACTTAAAGGAATGCTCCATCCAAAAAACACATTTTTTTAGATGTTACTTACCCCATGTGGTTTGTAGTGATGGCTGATGTCTGGAGAATGGAGATGCAATGGGAAACTATGGAGACCAATGTTAGGCAAACATAGCAAAAATGTAAATTAAAAAACTTATTTTACTTATGTTTCATAATTCTAGGTCAATTTATTCACAATGAATGCTCATAATGTGCAAAACACATGTATTATTTGCCAACATATGTAAATAAATACTTACAGAAAATCATAACAGTGCATGAGCAGGAAATGTGCTCAAACCGGATTGTGTTTTTGAATTGAAGACCCACTCTTCCCCTCATTCATTAGACATGAGCCATGTCTAAAAATAACAATAAAATGCAAATAGGACAAATAACAGGAAATACAATTTGAGTGTGTTAAAAGAGAATCTATGCCAGGGAGAAGGCAAGTTTAAAGAACTAAGTGTAATGATGTTTTTTAAGAGATTGATGGAATCTAGTGAGTAAATATTGGGAGCAATAAACTGATTGCTGACAAAGGAAACCTTTCAAGGGGCCAGATCATGACATGCTTTGTAGGTGAGCATGAGAATCTTATAATCAATGAAAACTTTATTGGACATAGGTGATGGGATCATGAACCTTTTGTATTATTTAGTAAAATGCAGCATAGTTCTGGATCAATTTAGCACAGATGTGAGACAGAAGACCATAAAAATAGTCAAACCTTGAAATGACAAGCGCATGAATAAGTGAAATGCAGAAGGGAGCAGAGAATAAATTTGAGTGTATTAGTCAAACATTTCTGATGTCATGAATAAGCAATACCAGTAATACCTAAAGATGAGAAAAGATCTAATAGTAGTGTGTAAGATATGATGTCACATGCTGAACTAAGATCAGGAAAAGTAAAAATGTTTAGTGGTTCTGAACAAACATCATGAAGCAGATTATTTGTGATTCTCAGGAAAACTGTTTCAGTGCTATATTCAGAATAAAAGGCAGATTGAAACAGTTCAAAATATTTCTTACAGTTAAAATGGTCACCAAGATGGGAAACAACATGGTGTAAAATATTTAAAGTAGCTGCTGAAATCATTCAGATTACTACCAGCATTTTTCATAGTAGGGTCACAATTTTAAGACAATTGGGGGTTACACCAGAGGAGAGAGAAAAGTTAATAATACAATTTAATTGAAGAAAAAGGAATAATAAACATGCTTTGACTTAAGGAGTAGGGTGGGAGTCGAGCAGAGAAGTGCATGAATTAGATTTAAGGATCAGGCAAAATAATTAGAAATCATTCACTGGAAAAATAAGTTGATATGGTTGAGATGGGAGTGATGAGAGTTGATAAATGGGACCCGCTATAGATTTGATAAAATGTAAAAAAGAAAAGTGAATTTCTAAGGAAATAGCAAAAATAAAATTACCTTAAGTATTACTATTGTTACTGGAACAAATATTTATTTAAACATTATCAAAATACTGTATTTTCCAGTTAGATGTTTTTATATGAGTCTTACTGTAGCAGTATATTACTTAAATGTACTAATTTTTCTGTTCATCCAAAACATAAACCTGGTTAATCAAATTTTTTGATTGTGTGGAAGGCTAGCCTCCCCAAATAGTATTAAGCGCAAAGCAGAAACCAACTCAGGAGCAAGCAGGGGCACCAGTTCATCACGGAGAAAAACTGACTTGCACAAATCTCTAATTAAGTTAACTTGTATTATTTACAATATGTGAGAAAAAAATGGATTTAGCAAACTGAACACAGGTATTCACAAGCCAGTATTCAATTCTAGTCCACTGGAACTGGGAGATAGCAGCCATAACCACTACACTACTGTGTTTCCAACAATTCACAAGTGAGCATTTTAAAGCATTTAAATAATTAGCATATATTTCATGTGCCAATAAATAAAGTTATACAAGCATATATGATATTGCAAAATTTTATCAAATCTACAATAATATAGATAGATTGATAGATAAATAAATTAATATCTATCTATCTATCTATCTATCTATCTATCTATCTATCTATCTAT
>JANRMT010062836.1:1594764-1604988 GCA_026402145.1 Polypterus bichir lapradei
TATCTATCTATCTATCTATCTATCTATCTATCTATCTATCTATCTATCTATTTGTCCCACAGGGGAAATTTATCTTTTTACAGAAGCTTAAGAAGCATTATAACAAACAACAACCACCACCAAAGAATTACAAAAATAATGTAAACCTTTGTCTTGGTTAAAGATAAGAAAACAGTCACAGTAAAGCTTATTAAGACATACTCTTGAACATATGGAGGAACCACGGTAGTGTTTCTTGAGACACTTCTGTTTAATAATTTGTTGGCTAAAGGTACTCAGTGTTAATGTGTCAGAGAGATGATATGCAGCATTGCTCACTATCATCATCAGTTTTGTCTTTACACTGTGTTCTGCCACTACCTCTAGAGGGTCGAGAGTGCACCCCATAACTGAGTCTACCTTCTCAATCAGCTTGTTGATTCGGTGCGCCTCCATTGAAGTGATCTTACACTACAGCATAGAAAATTGCACTAGCTGTCAAAGAGTTATAGAACATGTAAAGGATTTCACTGCCCATATTAAAGGAATGTAGTCTCCTAAGAAAAAAGAATCCAGTCTGATTTTTTCATACTGTATAGTTCTGTGTTACTAGACCAATCTAGCTTGTCATTGATGTAGACTGCATGTACTTATAGCAGTGTACTATCATTACATCCACTAACTTGCTTGTTTCCTGGGTTTCTTGAGTTTCCACTGTCATTTTTAAAATTCTGTCAGTACTAGATTTATATTTTGTTTGTTCTTGTTGAAATTAATGTCATCTTGCATTGTGCATGTTTTAGTATGTAGCAGAGTAACCTCTAATTTGGCAAATTATCAAATGCTTTGCGCTGTTATTTAAAGTTACTAATCCATTTCTGGGCCATTATTCTGTGTGTTGTGCATTGGTGGTGCAGCCCTGTTTGCAGTATTTTTGCTACACAAGTTCAAGAAAGAACTGGGGTTTCTGCCATAGAACCACTCCACTAATTGATTCAAAAATGGTTTGATCTTGCTCCTTAATAACTGATAATCTATGCAGAAATATTTTTATAATTTGGTAGAATGAATATATGAATGAATGAAAAAATATGAATGTTGAATTTACCAAACATACACAAGTAGAAGTAATACAATAATAGTACAGTCACATGTACAGAGTACTGCCAAATTCATACTTACATACCCAACTTCCTTCCAGCATCATGACAAACAAGAATATATCAAAATACATAACTCTTTTATTTTATACTGCATGGATCTCATATCTATGTAGAATAATTTGCGTAGCAAGTAAAAATATCACTGTACTCTGCACCTGTGACAATAATCCACCCTAATAAAAGGAAACATGTCTGTTTCTCTGTGCTTCCATCCAGTTGATATGCCTCTGTCATTCCAAAATAGATGCATTAAAAACATTTAATGATAAAATGCATTGCCTTTGTCATTCCAATAGATGGTGCATCACACATTATTAACACTGCTTTCACGCATCCCATAACAAGTGGGACACAATAGAGACATATGCATTGCATAGTGCATTACAAACATTTACACTGAGGTCTATGTAGATTACTTAGACTTCAACCCATCTTAGATGGGTAGCACAGCTAGTGTGTCTATAAACCTTTAAATAAAAATTTTTTTTTCCATCCATCCATCTTCTTCCACTTATCCGAGGTTGGGTCGCAGGGGCAGCAGCTTGAGCAGGGATGCCCAGACTTCCCTCTCCCCGGCCACTTCTTCCAGCTCTTCCGGGGGAATCCCGAGGAGTTCCTAGGCCAGCCGGGAGATATAATTCCTCCAGCGTGTCCTGGGTCTTCCCTGGAGCCTCCTCTCGGTTGGACGTGCCTGGAACACCTTGCCAGGGAGATGTCCAGGAGGCATCCTGATCAGATGCCCGAGCCACCTTATCTGACACCTTTTGATGCAGAGGAGCAGCGGCTCTAGTGTGAGCCCCTCCCGGATGACTGAGCTTCTCACCCTATCTTTAAGGGAAAGCCCAGACACCCTGCGGAGGAAACTCATTTCAGCCGCTTGTATTCACAATCCCGTTCTTTCGGTCACTACCCATAGCTCATGACTATAGGTGAGGGTAGGAACATAAATCGACTGGTAAATTGAGAGCTTTGCCTTACAGCTCAGCTCCTTTTTCACCATGACAGACCGATGCAGAGCCCGCATCACTGCAGAAGCCGTACCGATCCGTCTGTTGATCTCATGCTCCATTCTTCCCTCACTCGTGAACAAGACCCCGACATACTTGAATTCCTCCACTTGGGGTAGGATCTTACTCCCACCCTTTTCCGGCTGAGGACCATGGTCTCAGATTTGGAGGTGCTCATTCCCATCCCAGCTGCTTCACACTCATCTGCAAACTAATTCAGAGAGAGCTGAAGATCACAGCCTGATGAAGCAAACAGGACAACATCATCTGCAAAAAGCAGTGACCCAGTCCTGAGTCCACCAAACCGGACCCCCTCAACACCCTGGCTGCGCCTAGAAATTCTGCCCATAAAAGTTATGAACAGAATTGGAGACAAAGAGCAGCCCTGGTGGAGTCCAACTCTCACTGGAAACGGGTTCGACTTACTGCCGGCAATGCGGACCAGGCTCTGACACCGGTTGTACAAGGACCGAACAGCCCTTATCAGGGGGTCCGGTACCCCATACTCCTGGAGCACCCCCCACAGAATTCCCTGAAGGACACGGTCGAATGCCTTTTCCAAGTCCACAAAACACATGTAGACTGGTGGGGCAAACTCCCACGCACCCTCCAGGACCCTGCTAAGGGTGTAGAGCTGGTCCACTGTTCCGCGACCAGGACGAAAACCACACTGTTCCTCCTGAATCCGAGGTTCGACTATCCGAAGGACCCTCCTCTCCAGAACCCCCGAATAGACTTTTCCAGGGAGGCTGAGGAGTATGATCCCTCTGTAGTTGGAACACACCCTCCGGTCCCCTTTCTTAAAGAGGGGGACCACCACCCCGGTCTGCCAATCCAGAGGCACTGTCCCCGATGTCCATGCGATGTTGCAGAGACGTGTCAACCAAGTCAGTCCTACAACATCCAGAGCCTTGAGGAACTCCAGGTGTATCTCATCCACCACTGGGGCCCTGCCACCAAGGAGTTTTTTGACCACCTCGGTGACCTCAGTCTCAGAGATGGGGGAGCCCACCTCCGAGTCCCCAAGCTCTGCTTCCTCGTTGGAAAGCATGTTAGTGAGATTGAGGAGGTGTTCGAAGTACTCCCCCCACCAACCCACAACGTCCCGAGTCGAGGTCAGCAGCACACCATCCCCACCATATACAGTGTTGACACTGCACTGCTTCCCCCTCCTGAGACGCCAGACGGTGGACCAGAATCTCCTTGAAGCCGTCTGAAGGTCGTTCTCCATGGCCTCCCCAAACTCCTCCCACGCCCGAGTTTTTGCTTCAGCAACCACCGAAGCCGCATTCCGCTTGGCCTGCCGGTACCTATTAGTTGCCCCTAGAGTCCTACAGGACAAAAGGGTCCGGTAGGACTCCGTCTTCAGCTTGACGGTATCCCTCACCGTCGGTGTCCACCAACGGGTTCGGGGATTGCAGCCACGACAGGCACCGACCACCTTACGGCCACAGCTCCGGTCAGCCACCTCAAAAATAGAGGCATGGAACATGGCCCATTCAGACTCAATGTCCCCCACCTCCCTCGGGACGTGATTGAAGTTCTGCTGGAGGTGGGAGTTGAAGCTACTTCTGACAGGGGACTCTGCCAGACGCTCCCAGCAGACCCTCACACACAACACGTTTGGGCATACCAGGCCTGACCGGCATCCTCCCCCACCATCGAAGCCAACTCACCACCAGGTGGTGATCAGTTAACAGCTCCGCCCCTCTCTTCACCTGAGTGTCTAAGGCATGTGGGCCCAAGTCTGACGACACAACCACAAAGTCGATCATTGAACTGAGGCCTAGGGTGTCCTGGTGCCAAGTGCACATATGAACACCCCTATGCTTGAACATGGTGTTCGTTATGGACAATCCGTGACGAGCACAGAAGTCCAATAACAAAACACCGCTTGGGTTCAGATCGGGGGGGCCATTCCACCCAATCACACCCTTCCAGGTTTCACTGTCATTGCCCACGTGAGCATTGAAGTCTCCTAGCAGTAAGAGGGAGTCCCCAGAAGGTACGCCCTCTAGCACCCCCTCCAGGGACTCCAAAAAGGGTGGGTACTCCAAACTGCTGTTTGGCGCATACGCACAAACAACAGTCAGGATCCGTCCCCCAACCTGAAGGTGGAGGGAGGCCACCCTCTCGTCCACCGGGGTAAACCCCAATGAACAGGCTTCAAGTCAGGGGGCAATAAGTATGCCCACACCCGCTCGGCGCCTCTTACCAGGGGTAAATCCAGAGCGGTAGAGAGTCCAGCCCCTCTCAAGGAGATTGCTTCCAGAGTCTAAGCTGTGCGTTGAGGTGAGCCCGACTATATCTAGCCGGAACCTCTCGACCTTGCGCACTAGCTCAGGCTCCTTCCCCTTTAAATAGGTGACATTCCATGTCCCAAGAGCCAGCTTCTGTAGCCGAAAAATTTTTTTTTTCCAGAATATCATAAAATGAAAAGCATGATTTTTTAAAAAGTATTGTGACTTTCTTTACCCATTATAATGAATGGCTCTTATCAAGTTATTTAGCCTCTCATCTATTAAGAGACATCGCTGAATGCAGCAGTGAAACCTGAACAATGACACTTGTGAGTTGGATGTCTTATTGTTAAACTTATCTGGTAAAGTTATTGGATAGATAAACAATTTCTTTAATACTCCTCTGAGGACAGTTAAGCTATTTTATCTCCAGTATCACCAAAAATGATGGAATGGAAGTCATATGAGACTCCAGGAAAATCTCAATAAAAGTAGCTGTCAACATAAATGAGTAGGATTTTAACAGTGTAATAGATCTAAAGTTTCAAATAAAAGTGTGTTCCTTTGTAAAACACATCAGCAACATTTACAAAACCCGGTCTTCAAAAATTTGCCAAAATAATAGCCTGTTTTTTTTTTCTTCTAGCTATAATAATAACAGTTTGGCCACTCCTTACTTCTCTCAGTTCCTGTCATTGTTCGTTAGACAGATTGTTAAATATCTTGTATTATCTTTTTGTCACTTCATTTTTCACCACCCTATAATAAGTCTCAAAAGAAACATTTCAACTTTTGAGAAAAGACTAGTCTTGAAAACGAGTAGCACATTTTTGATAATGGTTCAGCAAGATCTTCTGTTTTATTTATTTTTAATATTTAAATACATACCATGAAGTGCAAAGAAGGGCACAGCACAACATTAGCACATTTGTGCAATAATTTATAGTAAAAACTTTACAGGTAAAAGCAAGGACAAAACACAAAATCTTTAATGAAAAGGAATATTGGCCTGATTGATGGGTACCTCTTTGCTCCATACTATGCCTACCTTTAATACAATTATGTTTGTTTGTTATTGAGGGGGACTTTTGTTTATAACAAGGTCTCTTGTGATCACATGCTGATTGCAGTATCCAGTAATATAAGAATTATGTTTGCCTCAGACTCCTTCACAATACAAGACTGATTGTCAAACACCTAAGACTTTTACTTCAGAAAATACGAGTAGATGAATGCTAATCCAGAAAATTAGATAAAAAATTATTTTTATATGTTGATTTAACAACAATAAACTGAAACCAAAATAGCAATGGGACACTAAAATCTTCTGGCAGGAGAATGAAATTTAACCACCTCAGTCATTGTGCTACTAATGTGACATACAATGACATAAGCATGACTGGACAAGACTATGAAATGTGCCTAAGTTTACAGAAGACTGTACTGTTTCATTACACTAAGAATTTTATTCTCGTCCTTTTTCTGAATCTGTGGTAATGAATGGTCACTGAATCATTTTAGCAAATTCGGGCAGTAATGTTACAATCATTACCACCTGTATTGCTTACCTGTGTTCATGGTATGTTACCCAACTGGCTCCTGTAGAATTATCTTCCTGGTTTTGATCTGGGAAGGAACAGCAGTTGTCCTGTGGAGACTTCACTATGATGTTATAATAGGATGCAGTTGGCCTATTAAAAAGTGCAGTGAGAATAGTTTTCTGAATGCTGTATGGACAAGAGCACAACTAAAAGTGTGTCCATATAATATAATGTAACAGGGGAAGAATGCACTAGGTCCAATCCTGAGCTGTCCAAGAAGCTTCCATTGTCGACCACAAAGTTAACAAATTACTTTTGCAGCACAAAAAAATATCCCAGCTATATTTATCATCCCCAACAAATGACATGGCTATCCCCTCAGCTTGGCCCGAGTGTTTGTAACCATGATATACTGGACTCAGGATATGGTGTCTACAGTTCTCTCAAACGTCCATTTCCAGTATGCAATCTTGAACCTATAGGGCCATAGGTCAAGGAACTATCTAGTGATGTAAACATTACCATCTTAGTGGCTCACCATTCTACTTTAAGGGTGTGGGAGTGTGGTCCATCATCTAGGTAAATTCCCTGCCTAGTAGATAATTGGCCAGTTGCGTTATCTGTTTGATAGCAACAGCTTCTTTGTCTTTCCCTCTGCACTCTTGTGTATCTAATTTCCTGATGCAGTAGTTTCCAGCTTTAAAATGAGGTGTTTCTCTTTTTGGACTAACTGGCTCAGCACTACTGCCAGCTGTCTTTCAGACATCCGTTGGAAGAATTAAAACACAGGACAAAGTTATGAATCACCAACACTGGGATGGTGGTAAGGTCCTCTTTAAGGTTTTTAAATGCTGCCCCTGCTGCTGAGAACTATACAACAGTATTTAGTGAATTCTTGCATACAAGCTTTGTAAGAAAAGTGTCCCTCTTGGAAAACTGGGGCACAAGTCTCTGATATTACACTGTCAGTCCAAGATAGGTTTATTTCATGGTTTCTGGCCAGGTCATCTCTTAATAGTGTCTTTTTTAGATAGCTGTTGGAATAGACAACAATATCTTTCAGTATTATTGGCATTTTAGGTCCATAGCAGTCTGATCCACAAACACAGGAAAGTCCATGGGGCCTTTTGTAGCCAGAGAGGGAAGTGCACCAATCTGTGTTTGGTGCACTAAACAAAATGTTCTCTTTTGCAGTATCAGTTAAACAGATTTGACACCTTCATTATGTCAACGGTGCTTAGAAGACAAGCTTGCCCAAGCCTCTAAAAAAACATTTAATCTAGAACAAAATTCCAACCAAGAAACTTGGTTGAAACTTCTTGAATTCATTACAGAGTCACTGGGAGTGGAAATGAGGACTATGTGACTAGATCATTGACTCATACTCACCTCAATGACTCCTACCTTAGGCATTTTTCATTTATCCCTGGTTCCACTAAAACTTGAGTAAGACACAGGTTTATAACAGTTTGTCCAAGGTGTTGCCTTTATGACTATAGAAAAAAATTATACAAAGAACTGAGCTGTGGTGCTACATCTAAATCCTTCCCCAGTATTACATTCAATTGGACCCCTTAATTATTGTGATATTGTCCTGCATGTGACAGTTTTAAAGGCACAGACAAAAATGTATTCTAAAATCTAAAAATTAAAAAAAAATCCTTATATTATTATGCTTGTGTCCATCAGTGCTCAATATAAATAGTTGCCACAACTACTACAGTATATCCCTCAACAATAATAGGGAGGAATCTGTGTTCCTGGCAGAGTTTTGGTCTTAGGCTTATCTTCAAGTCTGGAGTCCTTCAATGTGACCAATTATCGACTGTGGTATTTGATTGTTTACTCGGCACATACTTTGTTACTGACCGAAACTGAATTATGACACTACCATTTTACACCTCCTCTTTCCTTCACTTCAAGGTAAGCGTCCCGATAAAATGAAAAGGCAGATACAGCCCCAGCAACGACCAACAGAAATGGTCTCGCAGGCCTACATACTCACACCAATGCACAAAAGCAGAAACATCTACATTACCCCAGACCAACCAACACAGGCAAAAAAGTCATATCAGTATAGTATATCTATACTTTAGGTACTGCAAAAAAGCATCTATTACTCATTTACTCTTATGTTACGAGACATTAACAAAGGCTTCTTTTGGTCTTCATTATGCTTATAAAACATTGGTAGGTAGGTTATTTATGTCTCCTGGTGGAAACATTACTTGTTAATATGAAGGATTCACAAGTTTTATAATGCAGTATGCAATATCAAGAGAAATATTTCTCACTTAACCTGCAGATGATCATTACAAAATGGAATTATTTTAGTAGGCAACGTTGCATAGATGAATAACCACTTTACTGATGCTTTATAAGATTTATTTACTCACCTGTTCTTCTGTTTTATCTCTATCCCGTGCAGACTGCACCTAACCCTGTCCCGTCCCCTTGCTGTGCCTCTTTCTGTACAGTTCAATCCTCTTTAAGAAGACCCCTATGGGTTCTTTTAAACTCAAGAAATGGAGCTTGAATATTGGAGACATCCAGGGAGATGTCTGCTTTGCTGGGTGTTTGAATAAAGGATCAAGTGTTGAATAAAGCTTAAGTACTGCTCCTCTAAGTGCCAAAAAAAAACTGTCTGCTCAGACCTTTCCTGCACATCTTTTGTGCAACTCAGTAGCACAGATGTGACAAGATATATATATATATGTATGTGTAAATATAAAGTCCAAAGATGTGTGTTTTCCCAGTAAATACTTGGTCTTAATTTGCCTTCAATGTTATGTTTTAAGCAGGTTCTCCATTAGTTATTTGTCATTGGAGATTGCTGCTTTTTTACTTTTATGATTAAAAGATTGTAAAGAAATTGTTTCGCTCATACTGCTTTAGGTTTTTTTTTCATACAGGAAGATTTGAGAGTAATGTTAACGTGTTTGTAATCAGCTTTCTATAAATCTTAACTCTTCTAAGATCCATCATGCTTCCAATCAACCTTTTCACAAAAACCTCATTACTGTAGTGCTTCAGCAGCAGTACCATCCTCACAGACAGGTCTGAAGAGTACAGTCAAACTTTTTTATGTGTGCACCACCTACACTTTGCCAAGGAAGTTATTATCCAGAAACTAGGCTACTAAAATCATTGCTTTATAACTTTTCTAAACATTTCTGTTACTTTTATGTTGTGTTCTATCATGATTGCTACATTATTTTTATCATTTCTTTATGTTTGAATTTCAGGCATGTCTAATATGTATCGGTCACTGAAAATATGATTGTTTGTGCTTTGTATTCTTATTGTCTATTGCATTTTTATTTAAACTGGTGTCTTGTAATAGTGATTTTAGCTGAATAATTTCAGGATTACCTGAAAAGCCTATTAGAACCTTTTTAATATTATTATTCTAATATGTGTTTTTTGGCTTTATTTATAATATGCATAATAGTCTAATAATAATAATAATAATAATAATAATAATAATAATAAATCTCTTAATTATGCATAATAATCTCAAACCTGCTCAATCCAATTTAATCTCATGGAGAGACTGGAACCTATCCCAGACAGGAAATAATTCTGAAACTAGTGCCAGTCCATCGCAGGGCCCACTCTTGCACACACTCACACAAGACTAAGGGGCGATTTATACTTCACGCTCAGAACGCGTACGCGCCCGCATCATGGCTGCCACGCGTTCCCAGCGTTCATTTCACGCGTCCTCTGAGCAGGTCTTCAGAAATTAACGCGACGCGTGCGCGAGTTGCAGTATCAGCAAAAAGTCGGGGGGCGCAGTGTGCTAAAAGTCTCTGTTTACTATCTACATGTGACAGCAAGCCTCTATGGAGATCCTTCGGGGATCGATGTGCGCGCTTTGCTGTTTGATGAATGGTTCAAAGTGGTGAAGCAAAATGCCGACATACAGATGCATTCGTGGTGCTTTTATATTCAAGCGTCGCATATTCCCGATCGTAATGACACGATACATTTTAAAAGTCTCACATACCATCTTTTGTGCCGTCTATTTTTTATTTTTTAACTTTACCTGCTGTCAGGTCCAAGAAGCTCGTAGCGATTAAAAACTGGGATGACGTTTACGATGGTCTGCTTTAATAATAAAGTAAACTACGAGGTTAAAGTGGACATTTCGAGATTAAAGCTGAAATTTCCACTTTAATCACAAAATACACGTTTTCACCGTGTCTTTTATTTTTTTCTCAGTGGCTCAAATACAGCGCTATACATTATGTTGCCGATGTGAAGTTGCAAAAAAAAAAAAAAAAAAAAAAAA
>JANRMT010062836.1:1609988-1628851 GCA_026402145.1 Polypterus bichir lapradei
GGGCTTTGCCTTTTATTAGTATAGAAGAAGACCATCAAACGTCATCCCAGTTTTTAATCGCTACGAGCTTCTTGGACCTGACAGCAGCGGAAAGCAGCAATAGATCGCCACGCAGAACAAATTAAATGTATGATATTCCAACTCTCTGCACATTTAGAATCTTTAGATTTATACTTGATATCACTTTCATGATGAAATGCATTAAAGTGTGTATGTTACATTTTACATATAATTTCGTTAAAATAATGAATACTGTTAATAATAACACACATGGGGGAATAATTACACACATGGGGGTGTCACGGTGGTGGAGCGATAGCACTGCTGTCTCGCAGGGAGTTATGTTGCTGGTATTTCCTGCTTGTATTCCACACTGTGCTCCGGTTTCCATCCAAAGATATTCAGATTTGGGGATTTGGTGCCGCTAAAATGACGCTAGTGTACGTGTGTGCTTATATTCACTTTGCGATGAGCTGAGGCCTCATCAAGGGACTGTTTCTCACTCGTGCCCAATGCTTGCTGGAATGGACACATCCCTGGATTGATGGATTTAATCAATAAACATCCTTTTCAGAGATATTGCGGTAAGGTGTCATCAGAATTTAATAGGTTTTCTAGGCAATTCACAACACAGAGAAGCCGAACATGTTCTCACCGTGATAATATCTCGCACTGCCACCTGGTGGATTCCTCCAGATTTACGTAAAGTACGCGCGCAAGTATGAACACTACAACGCTTGCGTAGCAAGAGCGTCCGCTGCAGTATGCGTCGCGTCGTGTGAAGTATAACTCCGGCCTAACTTGACATGAAAACTGGCATGCCTAGATTAAAGCCACACAAATATTGAGAAACAGCATATAAATTCCACACAGACAAAATAACTAGGTTTGTAATTAAGGCACAGGACTCTGAAATAGTGAGGCTGCAGTGCTAACCACAGTGCAAACCATTCTGCCCTTGGTTTATCTCTATTTGTATACTAGAAACAGTGAACACATATTCTCTGTTCATGGAATTCCAAATGAATGTATTTTATGCAGTATAGTGTAGCACCACTTACAAGCTCAGATTACCACACTCACTTACAAATTGCGTACTTAAAACACATTTCAACATACATACTGAAAACAAAAGTACTACGTAATACTGCACTGTATGTACATAAAAATGTACATTACACATATCTGATTAACTTTTTATGCTCTTAAAAACTTTTTTAAATATAAATAACAATAATTTTATATTAAGGAAAGTCAAAAGATACAAAACATATAGTCAAGTAAACATCATGATACATTGAAAATAAACCCTTGGAATCCAGTCATTAAGGGATAAAAAATTAAAATCTGAAGGACCAACTAGTCTGAAAGTTTCTTGCAAATGTGATGTGGAGCATGTTGCACACATGAAATAGGCATTAACAATTTTCCTGGAATATAAGGAATGTCTGATGCTATATACAGTATATAACTTGTGATGAAATTTTTGTTAAGCAATCACCAAACTGAAGCCTGCAACGTTTATATAGTAATATATTTTTGTGGACTATTATTTACTAATCTACTAACACACATATTAATGTGACATTTTTTAACTGTGGAAAAATTCAATAGACACTTTTCAAACAAAGAGTATATTTTGGGGACATGAAAAGCTGTTTGACCTTTTCCTAAAGTTCCCTGTTATACATTTCTAAACACTTCAATTACTGAGTGACGGGGTCAAATCTGCGGTTCTCAAAAGAACGTGAAAAACACCACGTCTTTGCATACGGTCACGCTATGCGTTTTAATGCTGCACTAAAGTAATTACCAAAGTATTGTTTGTTAATATTCTTGGTTATTTTCCTTGTTCCTTATCTCTTCTATACGAATATTCCATAAATTCCCTAAATTACTTCGATATCGTGGTCTCCAAAATTCGACAACCAGCTTCGACTCATCTCCCCCACCAGCAGATGTGCTCTTTACAAGAGCGGGTAGTCTCACACAAGCGAGCGCTGACAAAACTTCAAAGCTCGGGCACGCCTCCGCCCCCTCTTATTGGCCCTATAATACATTAATTTGCATGCAACCAACGCAAGCGGCTTTTGGTTGGCGGATGTCGGTTTCAATCAAGCAGCTGGCTTTCTGTTTAGGGCTAAAGTGAGTGTGCCGGGTGACTGGGTTATGTGTGCAACAGCGAGGTCTCAATGCAATAAACGGAGGGTGGAATACAGCTAATTATTTCGACTTGAAAATACATTGAAACAATTGAGCAGGTCTCAACGAATACTGCTCGAGAAATGCGTTCTGCACGGAAATGGACTATCTGCACGATAAGCATCCTTCTGATTTTCTATAAGACAAAAGAAATAGCAAGAAGTGAGCAGCACCAGGAAGCGCAACTCACTGGGTAATGCAAAATTTCTTTCTGTCTCAGTGGGAATATAAGCGAAACAATGGAAATGGACATTTAGTAAAATCCTTTTATTGTTCTTTTTGGTTCGACTGGAGTTTTATTGAGTTTTAAAAGAGAATTATCTGGCTAACGTATAAGGCAAACCCAAAGACAAAACGGCATCTGTAGGCAGTTATTTAAATTTATTTGAATATTACCACTTAATGCTACATTTCACGAAGACACTGGGTTAGATTTACCGGAGATTGAATGAATCGTTGTACATTTAATTTGCTGTTTTTTTTTGTAATATTATTGTATATGCTGTATATATAAAGCACATTTATTAAACAACAAGAACCCTACAGTCTTTGTTCCTTGTTATAGCCCGACCACAGTTGTCTACGCCAGATAGTTTAGGTTTTTATTGTCAGGAATAAGATGCGCATCACATACAATAGTTAGTTTGTTACTTATATCTCTGATGTGTTTAAAGATTAGCGTGTGTATAATTTCAGCCGGTTTTACAAGTTTCTAACTAACTTAACCTCACATATTGAAAAACATTGGTGTAACGAACCTATAAAAATGTATGTATATGTATAACATATGTATAATTGTGTGTATATTTACTGCTTAGGCAAACAGGCATGGGATTTTTATCTGTATATACACTTGAACCAAGTTTGTAAAATCTATGAATGTATTGTATGTTCATTATTTAAGTATTTCTGTAAATATATCACTGTGATTTGTGCTGTTACTAGCTTGACAAGTGAATCTATTTAAGGTCTAGCATATGCGATTCTCTTTTTAAACGCGTGGTTGCAGCTGGTGGGCTGCCGGCTTCACTGCGAGACGCGGGGGACGCAATTTAATTGATACTCCTAATACTCCTAAGGCGCATCCATAGTATTCTGCCAAGAATTCACGTTGAGAAATTTTGCTAGTTTTCTTAAGGCGTTCGTTGGTGTATGAATGTTTTTTTTTCTGAAATACATTTTAATGACTGATTGCACGTCATATTTCATGACAGATCTTTCAGTTTAATTTGGGAAGAAAAATTAAAGGCCAGTAAAACACAACAAAAAAAAAATCACAGACGATGCGCCCAGTGAAAGGCTGCAGGTAGACCGCGTGCGATAGCCTGTAAAGTCACTCGTACGCCGTCGAGTTCTCTGTGAAAGACAAAAGCCGACAGAACGGGGGACATCGTCGGCCAGGCAACCCATTGTAGAACCATAGGTCATTTATTTATTTGGTCCGTCAAAGTTCATGTGAGGGTAATTATGTCATCGACGTAGATGGGCGGCTTCACCACATCACGACTCTCCTTGTTGTTCAAGGAAAATCCCTTCGGGGCTTTTGCTGCGCCTTGATTATCACTACCTGTATAATAAAAGGCTGATTAAAACAATACTTTATTCTCCAAGAATACATTTTTCTTTGCAAAAGAAAGGAAAAGGAGCGTCGACTACGAGACGTATTTTAATTGTCAGGTAATAGTAAACAATAGCGAAAGCTGACGAAAACTGTCAGCCGTGTCGTGTCTTTGATGTCGGTGGTAAAATTGTATATTACACGTTTATTTTGTGCACATGCATGTCAGCGTCTATGTGGATATATGTGTGTTTATATAATATATAAACTAAACAGGATTGTGGAAAAAGGAGCAAACAGTTAGTTGATCATTTGAAGTATATTCTTGCAAGTATAGACTTGCAAGGTATCATGGACAACTCTACTGTACCTGTTCACACGGCTGGGGGAGCTCTCTGGTCATAATGCCAAAAGGCTCAGAATTCTTTTTTTTTTTTTTTTTATTTTCTATAACCTGTGGTTTCCGCTTTCTCGGAGATGTGATCTGTGGGTTGACTGCTTATCAAAACAGGAAAGATGTCAGTGTCTTCTCAAAATAAGAAAACAAGTTTCACTTTGTGCATTTTGAAAGTTTCAAAAATGGTACATTTTAGTTGTGGATTTTAAGTAACAAGGTTTTGGATTTTATACTTTTATATTCAGATATTAAGCGTGTACGTAAAGTTCTGGTAATAACATTCCATTGAAGTCTTACTATTATTGTGTCAGATTAAATAAAGCACTAATTATGTTTACTTTTATACACTAAAGTTTAGCTTGTTTTTAGTCTGTGATCTATTATACAATCTTAAAAATAAAGATACCAGAGTGGTTGTGCAGAATGATGCCATAGAGTTACCATTTTTGATACCCAAAAGACTCATCCATATGAAGGTTCCATAAAGAACATTTATTTATTTAGATCCATAACAGGCTCCACACAGTAAATAACCATGAATAAACACCATACATGAAACATTTCAGCATTTTTCTACGTATTAGGAAGTTTTTTGACGCACAAAGAACCAACTTTATATGCAAAGAGCCCTTCCCAGAATGGAATGCTGCATTGTCAAGTAATAGTTCTATGGGAAACCACACAACCAAGTAAAGAACCATAAATAGCCATTAAAGAACCATTATTTTTAAGAGTTTAATAACACCAATGGAAAACAATCCCTTACATTTGCCACAACACACATAGCTAATGAACATCCCACCTACAGTTTGTGATCCTGTAGACTTTTACCTGCCACCCACACACACCACAGGTGTACAGGTATGGATTTGCCTTAAACGTCTGTCCAGGGTTTTTGATGCCTTTAAGTGCCACACCAGCCATGCAGAGCAGCCTATCAGCTTAGAGCTTATAGATCACAATGAACTGCCACCAATGAAAAGTGCTTTCAGTCCTTAGTAAAGGAAGTCACGTCTGATTTCTGGAGCATTCAGAATTGGACATAAAGTCATGGATCAACTATATCAGACAACCTTAGCTGACTATATTAGGCTTTCTTCCCCACAGTTGGCAGGTCACCAGTAAATAAGGAATATGCACCGCAAGGTTTTTCCAAGCAAAACACAATATTTATGCTGGATAGAACAAAACACGTGCTACAGTATTTCATGTTTTAGAGATGTGGATCCTGGCATCCTCAATTCAAATTCTTCTTGCTCACACTGTACAGATCACTTGCACACCACATAGAACTGTTAAGACCAGTTTTTCTACTTGACAGGAATTGCAGGGATGGCCAATGAGTATAAAATAGATTCATTATTCCAGATGTGGACATTTCTCTTAGAATTTGTTACTTAACACATATTCTGCATTCTGATAAAGTTCAAGAGTGGGCTGGGCCATTTGCTATTATAATAGAAGTCTGGTTTCTTTTCACCACAACTCATTGGTATTGGTTTGATTTCCTGATGCTGGTTTATAGCATTTCTTAGTGCAGAATTGTATGGAAATCACTCTGTTACCACATCTAGGAACTATTAGAACTGCATGATACTGGGGAAATCCAAAGTCTGTTGCTTAATGATGTAGCCTTGCCCCTGCTTCTGTCTATAGTGAAGCGTAGACAGGCTTGACACTAGCTTACATTTCTTCTTGCATTTCTTTACTTTTCATATTTTTGAGTTTTTCAGCTTTAATCACTTCCATCATATTTCTCATCCTATTATGTATGCATGTATGGTATTTGATGAATAGTATTAGAGTTAATTGGATAACAACTACATTTTATTACTTTGTTCAAACTACACATTTCTGAGTATAGTGGGATATCTATTGATAGTCTCACTGCAGGAGGCATGCAGTGACATGGAATCTGAATTAGTTCAGTTATTTAGCAACATAGTATTAAAAATCAGTGGGACACCTAATTTAGTAACTACTGTTCGGTGTGACCTGGGTACCCAGGTTGACCTGGGTATTCAAAAACCAGTGAAGCATAAGATGAACAAATGATGAGCTCTATATTATGTAGCAATTTAGTACAACAACTACTGACAGAAACAGAATGTAGTTTTGTATATTAATATGAACACACTGTATAGATGAGAATTTTGAAGATACACAGGCTGTTGATTTTTATAAAGGAATACTTCATATTTCATAAAGAAATATTTAATATTTTCACTACCCAAAACATATAAGTACTAAACAAGTCCATTTCAATTGTTGTGTACTAAATATGAATAATATAGTATCATATATTTATATAAATCAAGAATAACCTAGGCTATGCTCATTTAAACAGTGGTACACTGGTTGGCATTTCTGCCTCACAGCTGCAAGTACAAGTGTTTGATTTCTGTCATGGTTACTTTCTTTAGATAATTTGCAAATTCTCCTCATAGTCCAGTGGTTTTTCTGTGGGTTCTTTGTTTTCCTCCCAAATCTTACAGACATATACATTAGGTTGATTGGCAATTTTAAACTAACTTGATGTAAACAAGTATGTGAACACTACTTGTTTGCTAAGTGTTCCTTGCCATAGATTGGTATTGAAATCTGCCTTGTGTATGATGCCACATAAATATAGTTTGGTTCCTATTGACACTGTACTGGACAAAGCAGATGGATGAGTAGGGTTATAGTATATTATTTGTTAATGTGCTGGCTTTATCTTAATTTTTGCTTAGCTGAAAATTGCACATAGGAATATAATTGAAGTGTTAAAGGGGTTACTGGCCTTTTATTCACGTTTAACTTTTTAATGAGATTTTGTCAGGGTAATACCGTAAAAATAATAATGCAACTTTTTTGTAATTGCAGGCACAGAGTGCTGGGAACAATTCTCAGTTAAACTATAAGTATAGATAAAAGATGTATTGAATTTCATTTATAAGAGTAAAAGAGTACATTTTTAAAAATCACAATAATACATTCAACAAAACAACTGTTTAGACTAACTAAGTTTAACTAATTTAGAACATAAAAACAAAACTTTCCTTAAAATGTGCAAAATTAAATAACTTTTTGATAGGCAGATTTAAAATAACTAAAAAACAATACCTGTCTTGTTGGAGCACATCCAAATGGGTTCATCCTATAGACTGAAAATTTTACAATCATCCTATACAGAAACAACATTTTATTTGTTAAGACTAAGTGGTGTGCAGCGTTTTGATAATCCAAATGTATTGGCACACTTTCTTAGTTAATTTTATCCTGCCGAGTGTTGATCCATAGGATAGCTAACTAGAGTAGAGAACTCTTCCCAATTGCATGATTATACTGCTAGATAATATACTGCTATGTTACCCTCCTTCAGCAATCTCAGTATGAGAAAGCCTCTATAGAAAATGGACTCTATTTTTACATGCAGGAAGACATAAATGTAAGAAGTAACATAGGTAATTTTCAGGCAAATATTTAGATAATATTCTGTCTAACCTTTTAAGTTGACAGTAGCTTGTGAATGACTTACATGCTTAACAAATTTTGGCATGAATTTCCTGAAAAGCACAAAAAAGCAATAAAAAAGGTAAAATATTAGTGTTAAAAGTAGGTCAGGTGATGTAGCAGCAATTTTGTTTTAATAAATGTTCAGTGTTTACAAGTTGCAGAGAGAAATATAGCCAGTAAAGCACATTTACATAACAGATGAAAAGAAGCTTCACATTTTCTGTTTGGGTTTATAGTGGGCATTGTGGCTTATTTCCTCTCCTTGTGAAAATCACTTAATCATATTAAACAGTCAAGCAATCTGTTTTATGCATGTATAGCATCAGTGCAGCATTATTGCAGTATTATATGCAACTTTAGTTAAATGCTGGAAAAGGTTTGGCTGGTCTCCACATTAGACACTAAAGATATGAGGTATGCTTTAATGTAGCATATTTATGGTCATTGGAGTAGCAGAACAAAATATTGATGTATGATTTGTCATTAAGTTGATGATCTGGGGAAAGCGGATACAGCTGTAAGTGTGTCGTTAGTCATAAAACCTTCTGTTGAAGGTTGAGAGAAGATTCATTGCTGGTTGGTTGCTCTACATTAAGTTTGAATACAGAATCTAATTCAGCAGTCCAACATAACGTTATATGCCTGATTTTGAAGGTATAGATACTGATAGCATCTCTCAGCTTTAATGGTGTGAAAAAAGTGAGTCACATTTATTCTTTGGCTCAGTGAAGATCATTCATAAGTATTGTATACCTCCATTTAAACAGACTGTGCAGTTTGACATTATGCTTTATTTCCTGGAATGATGGAAAGTAACCATTCAAAACCTGACATGCTATATGTCTCATAGGTACAATGCAAAAGAGTCTGAAAAACATGGCTGATAAGGTATCTTAATGAGATCCATGATGGAAACTGTACATAGTACACTGATGAATCCCCTTAAGGTTTTAAAAAATAAAACTATTCAATCTCCACCAACAAATAAAGGTATGGTGAAAAATAGTACTTTTCCATACAGATGTTTGTCATACAATACAGAAAAAACTTTTATAAAAAAAAATGGTACATTTACTAGCGCTGCTGCCTCGCAGTTAGGAGACCC
Source organism: Polypterus bichir lapradei (assembly GCA_026402145.1). Taxonomy (NCBI): domain Eukaryota; kingdom Metazoa; phylum Chordata; class Cladistia; order Polypteriformes; family Polypteridae; genus Polypterus; species Polypterus bichir. The sequence continues at coordinate 1,618,749 of JANRMT010062836.1, forward strand.
GGGTTCGCTTCCCGGGTCCTCCCTGCATGGAGTTTGCATGTTCTCCCCGTGTCTGCATGGGTTTCCTCTGGGCACTCTAGTTTCCTCCCACAGTCCAAAGACATGCAGGTTAGGTGGATTGGCGATTCTAAATTGGCCCTAGTGTGTGCTTGGTGTGTGGGTGTGTTTGTGTGTGTACTGCGGTGGGTTGGCAACCTGCCCGGGATTGGTTCCTGCCTTGTGCCCTGTGTTGGCTGGGATTGACTCCAGCAGACCCCCGTGACCCTGTGTTCGGATTCAGCGGGTTGGATAATGGATGGATGAATGGTATATTTACACTTTATTTGAGTAAACTGGCTAAAAAAGTAATACTAGACCTCTTACTAGATCACAATCAAACACTTAACAGTATAAATGAGTATAAATGGAAAAAAAAATGTAAAACAAAATCAGCAGTCTACTTTGTCAATAAGCAGAGCAGCTGGACTGGTAAAACAGTCAGTTCCAACATTTTAATATGTGACATTCTTTTTGAGACATGCCTTTTAAATGTTTTGTACATGTAATCTTACTTTATTTTATTTTTTTGTTCCTTTTTTTTGTATTGTTTAGTTTTTTGCTGTCACGTGTCTGTGAAGAAGTATTGTTATGAACTGGATCATTATATAAACAAGGATTAAACCTACTGCTTTCTGCATAAATAAAAAGTTCAGCTGATGAGTCATGAAGTAGTAGCAATCCATCCATCCATCCATCATCCAACCCGCTATATCCTAACTACAGGGTCACGGGGGTCTGCTGGAGCCAATCCCAGCCAACACAGGGCGCAAGGCAGGAAACAAACCCCAGGCAGGGCGCCAGCCCACCGCAGATTAGTACTAATACCTTCCAAAACTTTTATTCATTAATGTCTGACAATTTAATTCAGCAATACAACATTTATCCATTTGTTACAATCATTTTTAATTTTTCATTTCTGTTCAAAGCTACTGAATTGTTTATTGACTATTTACCATTTTATTTAGTCACAAATTATACCCTAGAAGTCTAATAGTGTATATGAGCTGCTGGGACAGAGTAAGTAAGTAGTGATAATATGTATTATATCATTCTTCATTACTTGTACTTATGGGCTCAGTAATGAGTGCATTCATTTTCTTTTGACTGCACTAATTTTTTTAAATAATACAATAATAGTTTTTTAGCTGACTTACATGAGCTTATTCAAGACAGACTGTTTTGCATCATAGGTCACATTTTATAAATATTTTATGTTTATCATTTACAATATATTTCTCCATTAGAAAGAAGCTCAAAAGAGAGGGTACCAGAAAATAGAAGAGGGAAAGCCCCAGCAGTTAACCTTAAAAACACAATATAAATAAAACAGAAGAAATGAAAAAATACACTTTCACTTTTCTGTGAGTGGTTTTAAGAACAATATCAGTTAGTGTATTGCAGAACACAAAACCTTACCTCCTCCTCCAGTCACTGAACAAAAACACAAATTCTGTCTGATGTCGAGTAAATAATTGTCTGCATCATGTATGAACACACACAAAAAAATATCCACTGGTGCACTGTTCATTGTCACCAGAAGCTGATTTCATTTGCTCAGATGGCAGTTGGAATCCTGCATAGCATCGCAGGAAGCATTTATGAAGGACTTCTGGGATTTATAAAAAGGTGGTTGCTGAAGCGCAGTGAAATTTAAACAGTCAAGTACATTTGTATGAGTGATGGAAGAGAATCCTCTCTCAAGCTATCATACATAAAATTTTATTTAGCAAATCCTTTATAGCTTTGTCATTCTTTAAAGCATGCATTTCTTTATTTTGAGAGTGATGTTTTAAATTATAATCCTTAACATTTTACTGAGAAAAATTTTTCTGCTTTATAGGTTTATATTGTCAGTATTGCCACATGTATAGAGAACAGTGAAATACTTAACTTGCTTGTGATAATCAATGTCTGTTTTTAGAGTTCTTTGTCCAGATTCATCCCACAATAAATTTATGAAATTGTAATTTATTTGTTAAACATGAAAACTAGATTGAATTTCATGAATGTACAATTTTCACTGTAATTTCTGGTTAAACTTTATATCCTTTATATCCATCCATTTATTGAACATGACGTTTTAGTACAGGGTTTCAAAGATCCAGAGCTATCCCATCTTCATTTTTCTGCAAGACGAGAAACAGGACTGTATTAAATGCTAATTCAGCACAGAACACATGCACACGCCCATGCTGTCAGACTACTGCAGTTTACAATTGCTAATAAACCTAATTTGAATATCTTTCATAATTTTTGTATCTGGTAGTCTTAAAAATGCAATATGTGGGAGATTTGAAACAACAGATAACTGCATGTAGTTGATCTGTGTGTTTTCTTAACCCAGTTAGTCCTGTGCAGTGCCATGACAAGCCCTAACACAGTTCTACTAACATTAAGTGCAAATTCATCTGCAAATCTCCCCCATATGGGATACAACCCTATCACACTGACTTTCATACACACAAACACACTTATTTGTACTATGTCAAAAGCTAACATGTGTTAGTTAGAGATGTAGCAGGAAACTGCAGTTTATAAAGGATATTAACACAGACAAGGGGATAACATGCAAACTTCACACACACAGAAAGTAAACTGAAAATTTCACAAAGTCTCCTGGACATTATAGGCAGCAGCATTAAATAGTGTGCCACCCACATCAAGTAATATGATTATTATACAAATTGACTGTTTAGCAGTAGTATTTAAACATTTCTAGAAATAGGCTTTACATTCAGATTTTAACAGTTGGAAGCAATTTCTAAAGCAGACGTACCTTTGCTGGCAGAAATATATAACCCTTATTGTATATGCCTGTTATCAGTTTTCAGTAACTTTTTTAGCCTTTAGTTCACACATTGTGAATTATTTAAGATGACTCAGTGCTGTCATATTTCCAGGTAAAGAAGTACTGTATACTGAAATGTCATCCAAGTATTTTGTGGGACTATTGATGTCACAAAAAGTCTTGAATCGATGAGTAGTTAACTGATTTTTAACATTTAACATTTCAAGTACTGTAAGGTGTTATTCCTCCAGTCTTTGGTTATGGTCATTTCTAATGTGGACTGGAAAAAAAAGATATTATTGGGCTAAGTCGAGACAGTACAAGAATTGTTAAATAAGTGTTTACTACTCTTTCTTGACAAATTAAAGCATGTACAGTATTTTTCGCACCATAAGGCGCACTTAAAATCCTTTAATTTTATTAAAAATCGACAGTTCGCCTTATAATCTGGTGCGCCTTATGTATTAATTCTGGTTGTGCTTACTGACCTCGAACCGATTTTATGTGGTACACGATGCTCAAAAATCTGTTAAAATGTTTTAGAATGACTTTGGTATGCTACCAAACCGCACCGCTTGATGAATTGTTGGAGCATTACGGCTACCATAGTCAGGGGCCTCGCGGAGTAATACGTACTGTACTTCAACATAATATTACAGTGTGTTTATTAGGACCCCAAAATGGCACCTGTTAAGAGGCATGCTTACGAAGCGGATTTCAAACTCAAGGCTATCAGGCACGCAGTAGAACATGGGAATACAGCAGCTGCGAGAGAATTCAACATTAATGAATCAATGGTGCGAAAGTGGAGGAAGCAAGAAGATGACCTGTGCCAAGCAAAGAAGACCAAACAGAGTTTCCGAGGGAACAAAGCGAGATAGCCACAGTTAGAGGAGAAACTTGAACAGTGGGTTATTGAACAGAGAACAGCAGGTAGAAGCGTCTCTACAGTCTCAATTCGACTTAAGGCAACAGCGGTAGCACATGACATGAAGATCACGGACTTTCGAGGAGGTCCTTCTTGGTGCTTCCGTTTTATGAAAAGACGTAATCTCTCCATCCGCACAAGAACTACCATCTCGCAGCAACTGCCAAAGGATTACGAAGAAAAGTTGGCCATTTTCCGCACTTACTGCAAGAACAAGATCACTGAAAAAAAGATCCAGCCAGAACACATCACCAACATGGACGAGGTCCCTCTCACCTTTGACATCCCCGTGAACCGTACTGTCGAGAAAACAGGAACCAGTACGGTATCTATACACACCACAGGGAACGAGAAGTCATCCTTCACTGTAGTTCTTGGTTACCAGGCTAATGGCCAGAAACTACCACCCATGGTCATTTTCAAGAGGAAGACTTTGCCAAAAGAAACGTTTCCGGCTGGTGTCATCATCAAAGCTAACCCAAAGGGCTGGATGGACGAGGAGAAGATGAGTAAGTTGCTGAGAGAAGTTTACGTCAGGAGACCGGATGGCTTTTTCTACAAATCTCCGTCTCTATTAATCTGCGACTCCATGCGCGCCCACCTCACCAATACTGTCAAAATCCAAGTGAAGCAAACTAATTTGGAGCTTGCTATCATTCTGGGTGGATTAACCAAAGAACTCCAACCGTTAGATATCGGTGTCAACAGGTCGTTCAAAGTAAAATTGCAAGCTGCGTGGGAGCATTGGATAACGGAAGGTGAACACACATTCACCAAGACAGGAAGGCAACGCCAGGCGAGTTACACCACTATCTGCCAATGGATCGTGGATGCCTGGGCTAAGGTATCAGTCTCAAGTATCGTCCGAGCTTTCACGAAGGGCGGAATCATCACTAAACAGCTAAGTAACAGCAATGAGACTGACTTGGATAATGACGAGAGAGATCCGGGCATGCTTGATGCTGAAATCGCACAACTGTTTAACTCAGACACTGAGGATGAAGAATTTGATGGATTTGTGGAAGAGGAATGAACTGAAAAAGTGAGTGTATTGTTTTGTATTTTATGTTACAACTGAACGATGTTTAGAGTTAGTGTGAATGAGTTGAATAAAGTTTGACTTATCTGACTGTTTTGTTTCGCTGAATGCGCTTTATAATCCGATGCGCCTTATGTATGAAAGTAGACCCATTCATTGATATTGCGCTTTTTAATCCTGTGCGCCTTATGGTCCGAAAAATACTGTATTTTACACTTGGGCAAACTAAAAATAAACATAGGAACACCAACTGAAAAAGACTTCAGAGAACAAATTGTTATCAGACAAGAGGTGGACTTAGAAAAGAGTATTACAATTATAATTGTCAGAAATCATTTTTCATTATTCAAATGGTAAACTGTGACCTCTAAGCCATGTGATTTGCCCCAACAGGGCAAAAATATTTGGGGTGGTGAGTACATGAGCTTGTAGTCCAGAGTTTATTCGACATTCTTAAAATTATGTGTGTGTGTGACATTTATGTGCTGGTTTAATCCTGACCAACGCTGCTGTTTTAATTTGTGTGATTCCATTGTTTATTATTGTAGCCTCCACATTAGTTGGTGAATTCAGTATTTAGTGTTCCTTCAATATAATTTGACGGCCTTCCCCCTATGTCTGTATGGCCATTCTCTGTGTTACTCTGGTTCAATCCCACATCCTAAAGCCATTCCTAATAAACTATATGCATCAGTGATTTTGGTGCATGTGTGTGCATGCTCAGCAGTAGAGCCTTGCCTTGATGCTGCTGGAATAGCTGGTAGTTCTTTACAATCCTATAAAATGGGTACATAATTGGAAGTTCCTAATGAACATATATTGCTTCTATTGAGCATGTGCAAAAAACACTTAAAGGTTATTGGAATTTTTTTAACTGACTGATCTCATTTGTGATTGTGTACTAGAGTTTTAAGGGTATTCATTATTAGATAGGATATGAAGTATAATATGCGCACCACAAATTACATTAATAATTTTAATGTAAAAACAGGCATTTTCAATAAAAACTCAGGTAATTGATTGATTGTTGTGGCACATCTGTATATTGGAAAACAGAATACTGGCACAGACAGGGTCAACAAAGCTCTTCCTTGTTTTAATAATAACCACCAGCTGATGTTGCTAAGAACATCACTTTTAATGGATCACGTCTGCTGTGTTTCTTAGCATGTTTTTCTTGTTTCACATATATTAATATTATTTTTCATGTGACTTGATTATTATTGTATGTAATCAAGTTGTGGTAAATTCAATTTATCTATCACGTATGGCTTATCTCATGTATTATATAACATAGAGTTGTTGTTTTTATTTTCCTGTTCATTCTTAACATAAGTTAACATTGTTCTTTAGTTAAATTAACTGTTTTTTATCTGGACCTTTTAATGCTAGGGGCATTAAAGGAGTACGGTGTATTTTGTAAATGCTGGCGCTGGCGTACATATTAGATTAGCATAATTAGAAAAGCCACTAAATATTATTAGCTGTTTTTTCCCACCATTATTTATATACATGCTGTTTTATTGTATAGTGAATTTTGAATACCAATACATTCATAATCCATCTGAGAGTTGCATGGGCCAGAGCCTGTCACTGCAATAAGCAGATGTATTTTAGGCTCCAGCTAAGGATGGTGCACCATTTCATTGCAAGGCATACTTGCACAAAGACCAACGCTTACTCCATGGGTGCCAAGAGAGTCAGAGTTGCCAGTTAACCCAAAGTACATGTTTTAGGATGTAGGTGAAATAAAAAATCCATAGAATACAGAAAAATGGTGCAAACATCACCTAGACAGTGACCATTACAACATCATGCTGCCCAACTTTTGAATTTGTAAAGAGAAAAGGATACATATGAAATAATTCATTGTATCATTACTTATTAATGAAAGGAAAAACAAAGCAAAAATATTTTATAAATATACAAAATCTGCTAATTGGATATTATAACCTTGATGGTGATTTCATTACATTGAACTTTATTAATGTAGTAGATTGTATCACCTGTAGTGGCTTACAGATTGCAGGTGTATAGTAAAGTAGTTTTCATGTTAATGCCAAGATTTGTACTGGGTGTGATGAGGATGGATAGGATTAGAAATGAGTACATTAGAGGGTCAGCTCAAGTTGGACGGTTGGGAGACAAAGTCAGAGAGGCGAGATTGCATTGGTTTGGACATGAGCAGAGGAGAGATGCTGGGTATATTGGGAGAAGGATGCTAAGGATAGAGCTGCCATGGATGAGGAAAAGAGGAAGGCCTAAGCGAAGGTTTATGGATGTGGTGAGAGATGACATGCAGCTGATGGGTGTAACAGAACAAGATGCAGAGGACAGAAAGATATGGAAGAAGATGATCTGCTGTGGCAACCCCTAATAGGAGCAGCAGAAAGAAGAAGAAGTGGTTGGAATACACACAGTTTAAAATGATGTTGCAAACAGAAGTGGTAACTTTGAGCTTTACTGCCCAAAGTGGTAGCCACTGTGTCTCAAAGATGTGCACCTGTTTCGGAAATAAACACTTCCTGTCATGACTCATTACATACTACCTGCTTATCACTAGTAAAATGGACTGGTTAGATTAAAAATGGCAGAGTCAAATTGTGAATTTGTGAGTAGGAGCTCCAGACAAGGAGTGCTTTGCCTGAGAAACTAACCTAACACATGAGTTAATGTTATTTATTTTCACAGTGTATCTGATACACTTAGAACTTTATGTTTTTGATTTTGCAAGGACAGTTGAATAATTTTTTCTCACTCTTTTCTTATTGTCATAATAATTTTTTTTTTCAAAAAATAGTGATCTAGTAGTAAACACTAGTAGTAAACAATCCTATCAAATAATTTTGTGATTACTATTCTGAAAATGTTGCTATTTACATTAAAAAGGAAATTAAGTGCTTTCATTAGAAAGCAAAAGTGAGGTAGTTGTGTTTTTGTTATAATTTAGTATTGCAGAAGTTATTTCTTATCAGTTGTTTTTAGTGATTTGCATATTATCTATAATAACATAGTATAGAACAGAATCAAATTAACAAATAGTTTACTTTTTAGTTTAACTTTTAATTAATGGTATCATTTATGAAACCAGATGTTGGTAATTTGAATATTAACTAAAAAAAGTAAAAATAAGTGATCACTTTGTTTAACTGCCTAAACTCAACAACAAAATTTTGACACTTGAATATTATGTATTTTTTATTTTTTTTTTAAGTAGAAGGAGTTTATCGTGTGAAAGGTAGACCACATGTTAAGGGTTGGCTATTACATTTAGACATTACCCACATTTGAAAATTGTTTTTGATAAATCTCATAATGTCTTTTTATTTGTGTTTATCTGGCGTGCAGTCTGCAGCTTCTCAGGAAAAAATGTTTTTTCTTAAATTGATTCTTTAAATGACTCTCTAGTACGTAGTGGTGAGAAAGACAAACAAAGTAAACGATTGTGTACATTTTAATCTGGTTCACTTAAAGAGGTAAACCTTTGGAGGTAGACTTATACAACAAATTCTAAGTAAAAAATTAATAAACAAAAGTAAATGTGTGTGTAGTCTTTAAAAATGTGTATTTTTTGGGAGCAGGTTATCTATATGTAAAATCATGCATTAAAATTATTAATGTATTAAAAGTCTTGTATTGTTTCTAAAAATTAGGTGAATGTAGACATGCAGCATTTATGTCTGGCATCTATGAATGAAATTCTTATATTTACTAAGCAGAACAAGCTATCACTGACAGGGTTAAGTTAAGCTAATGGTTGAAGTTCATGCATTGGTTGTAATTACTCATGCTAGCATCAAAACAAGCAGAAGTAGTTCTTTAAATTAAAAAGCCTCAAATGAAAGAATCAACAGTAGAAAAATATAGTGAAAATGAAGCATGCAAAATTAGGTGGACTGCACTGCTCAATGCATGGGGAGGAAGTTAAAGTGATGTTGATTGTGTCTGAAAGTGTTAAGAAGTGCAGAATCGGACATCAGTGCTTCATGTGTTTCACATTTATATTACAGTGGACATGAAAGAATTAACAGTTACTTCTATATGAGTAATACTTTCAGTTTCTAAAGCTAGGAAACAAGTGGTATTACCAAAATGTAATTATAGTATTTTAAGTGATATCATTCACATTCTGCACTGAAGGGTTGTGGAAAAAACCACTGGTTCTAAATATACTGCATTCCACCCGGGAGAGTAAATGCTAACATTACTCAAAGTTATTGTCTGCTTTTACATGCATTTTTATTACTATTTAATTTAATATTGTTTTTTGTATCAGTATACTGCTGCTGGATTATGTGAATTTCCCCTTGGGATTAATAAAGTATCTATCTATCTATCTATCTATCTATCTATCTATCTATCTATCTATCTTTAAATTAATTCAATTTTATATGACATTTCAGGGATGGCGAGCTTTGTCCGACCAGACTAATGGTAAATAATTCTGATAAAGTCAATGGAAGACAGGTTTTTCCACAACATTCAGTAGAAGGCTGGAAGATCAACTCATCTTTAGTATTAAATATTAGGTAAGACTTTAATTTTTTGTTTTTGTTGTATTGTCTTACAACAATAGCTAACTTGAGATGTTTTCAATAGTAGCATTTTAGAATGTCACAAAAGACAAACAGTCGGCAATAGTGTATTATATATACTGTATATTAAAAATTAAATAAATGTAAACATCTAATATGCTATGTAAATATAAAGATACATATTTAAACATTTGTATTTCCTGCTAATTTTGCTGTCAGTTTAACTGTAAATAACTATTCTTTGAATTTATGAGTGACTAGCAAAATACCCGCGCTTCGCAGCGGAGAAGTACTGTGTTAAAGAAGCAATGAAAAAGAAAAGGAAACATTTTGAAAATAACGTAACATGATTGTCAATGTAATTGTTTTGTCACTGTTGTGAGTGATGAGTGTTGCTGTCATATATATATATATATATATATATATATATATATATATATATATATATAAATATATATATATATTTACACACACACACATAAACATATATATATACATATCTATACATATACACATATATATATACACACACATATATACATACATATATATATCTACATATATACACATACATATAAATACACACATACATACATACACACACATATATACACACAAATACATATATATATACATACACACACACATATATAAACATATATATACATATACATACATATCTACATATATACACACACAGCTATTTCGTATCAGTGCAATACGCTGCTTGTTAAAACGGATAACTTCCGCTCTTACGTGCAAGTCTGCGTGGAT
>JANRMT010062836.1:1638851-1652399 GCA_026402145.1 Polypterus bichir lapradei
TATATTTATATATATATATATATATATATATATGACAGCAACACTCATCACTCACAACAGTGACAAAACAATTACATTGACAATCATGTTACGTTATTTTCAAAATGTTTCCTTTTCTTTTTCATTGCTTCTTTAACACACTACTTCTCCGCTGCGAAGCGCGGGTATTTTGCTAGTTAAGTTATAATATAGTAATAGAAATTATACAACTTACCATAATGCAGAATCAGTGAGAGCCCTGAGCTTGTTTTCCTGCAACCAGACGATCCCATCTGGATAGGATGGAAGACAGTGACACGCGAAGTGTATTGCTTATGCTCAGTATACTCCGTAATCTCGTTTTGGTTGCTGTCACTGCTGAAAATGTGCGTCACAAAGATAGGATGTTGGAAATGGAAGCAGCTTCAATAGCTTCTTTCGCGTTAGTTTAATCTTCTCCTATCTACAAGTTATTCTGACTATAATTTTTCTCAGCATTTCCTTGCGATAATACACTTTCAGGGTGCGAATGATGCTCAAATCCAATGGCTGAAGCACTGCCGTGCAATTGGGCAGGAGGAATTCAACGTGAACATTATTTGAATGTGGAAGCATGTTGTGGTCAGCACCGTTATCAGTCAGAAGCCAAATTATCCTTTTCTTCTTCATATCGTGAGGTTTCTGAACTCTTTTGGGATCTGGGGGATCCCCCCCACCCAACGGGAACGACACGCTGAAGTGCGTCCCGAAGCGCTATTGCCGCGTGTGAGATTGTTTGTCCAGGTCCCAAGAGAGTTTAAAAACCTCATATATTCTTGAATGAGTGCCGCATTAATATGAATGTTTCTTGAACAAGCATCACTGCAACCACATAAAAACGGCTTTTTTGGCGTCTTCAAATGCAGCAGTTCACATACGTTTGCAACCCGAGATTTTTCTTCTTTTTTGCATATAACAAGTATGCCATTTCTATAGAAGGGTGATAATGAGTTAAATTCTAATGGATGTTTTTCAAATGTTGACGAGCAATAAGGAAAATGTACCACTTAAAACCACACAAAACAAAAACAGCAAAAAAACAGTACGAGGAAAGTTCGATGAAAGAACATTTTTTTACAGTGTTTCTGTTTGGGGATCGTTGTGCAAATGTCCACAACTGAGCTGTGACCGCAGAACTAACTGCTCTGTGGATGATTCATTCAAGCATTTGAAGGTCACTTCGTTGTAATAAAGTATCTGCTGCTGAATGTACTTCGTAGTAACGAGATTTCTGTGGACTCATGTCGTATGGGGAAACTGTCAGAAACATAAAAATACTTAGTTGTAATACTCTCTCACCGCGGTCTCTTTCCTCTTTCTGTGCCGCTGCAAAGCCCCTCCCGCCTAGCGTTCTGAAAAGTGTCCTCAGTGATGGGGGCAGCCTTTTTGCTGTAGCCTTTCACTGCGTGAGGCTCCGTTGCTGGCAGTTCTCTCGCGGCCCGGTAGTGGGCCACGGACCGCAGCCTAGCACTTCAATTGCGACTTCGGGGCTGCAACTATACTAGCAGATGACGTTTCCGGTACCTTAATGCCATGGGAAAATGTGCTTTTGTCAGAAGACAGAAGTAAGAAAAGTCAATAAGTAACGCCGAAGATGCAGAATGATTCAATCACAAATGATAGTAATCATTTTGTACAAGTTTAGTGCTAAGTAGGATCTGTCATGCGGGCCGCACAGATTTCTGTTGCCTGGTCTATAGGACAGTAGTGAGACCAGCTATCTTATATGGGCTGGAGACAGTGGCACTGACCAAAACACAGGAGACAAAGCTGGAGGTGGAGGAGTTAAAAATGTTAAAATTTGCGTTGGGTGTGACAAGGATGGACAGGATTAGAAATGAGTACTTTAGAGGGTCGGCTCAGGTTGGATGGTTTGGAGGCAAAGTTAGAGAGGTTAGACTGTGTTGGTTTGGACATGTGCAGAGAAGAGATGCTCAATATATTGGGAAAAGAATGCTAAGGATGGAGCTGCCAGGTAATAGGAAAAGTGGAAGGCTTAAGAGGAGGTTTATGGATGTGGTGAGAGAAGGCATGCAGGTGGTAGGTGTAACAGAACAAGATACAGAGGACAGAAAGATATGGAAAAAGATGATCTGCTGTGGCGACCCCTAACGGGAGCAGCTGACAGATGAAGAAGAAAAGATATATATCATGCGTTTATATACAGCAAAAAGCATGTATATAGGAAAAAATTAAAGTAGAGTTTTCATTGGATTCAATTTTTTTAGCATCCCTGTACATAATCTCACCTCATTCAGTGTCATGACTGTATGTGTTTGTGAGTATTTGTGTCATGCTGGGAGTATGTTTACATGATAACTCAAAAATGAATCACATGGTCGGAATGAATCTTAGCAGTTATCAGGATTGTAAAATGAGGGAAGCCTATTAAGTTTGAGCAATAATATTCCTGTAGAATTTGTTCTACTGAGGTAACCATTTACACGTTTAGGTCTGTGGTGATTGACAGCTGACCAGCTCACCACAGTTACATGCCCTTTATTTCTGTAAAATCTGACTTTTTTTTTGTTTTCTGTTGTCGAAGGGCTGAAAAAAGCACAGTTTATGTAAGGAAAGTCATATGTTGATATGTCCGATTTTTATTGGTAACACTAAATCATATCAAACATTGGTACAAGAAACCAGGTTTGAACATTTGTACTTTTGCACCACATTTCATTGTCTGTAATATTAGTAGGTGTGTTCGCTTGCTTAATATTGAAATTTTAAAAGAAAAAACAACAAAGTTTATTTTGCATTATCTTTAAATGCTAAGCATATATTTATAATTTTTATTTCTATGTAATGTTCTGGTACTGCAAAAATACATTTATTACGCATTTACTATTATGTATAAAGAGTTAACATACACTTCTTTGGGTCTCATAACACTTAACAAAGCATCAGTCAGTCATTTTCTAAACTGCTTTGTCCTAAACAGGGTTATGCTTGCTGGAGCCTATCTCAACTAGATTAGGATGCAAGGCAGGAACAAATCCTGGACAGGGTGCTAGTCTACCACAGTGCGAACACACACACAACCACACACTAGGGCCAATTTAGTATCATCAGTCCACCTAAATTGCATGTCTTTGAACTGTGGGAAGAAACCGGAGCACCCAGAGGAATCCCACGCAGAAACAAAGAGAACATGCAGATTCCGCTGAGGAAGGACTCAGGATGCAAACTCTGGTTTCCTTACTGTGAGGCAGCAGTATTACCCCTGAATCATTGTTCTGCCCCTATGAAGCATCAATAAAGTGTTTATTCATCTCTGCAATTTGACCTACTAAGAAAACTTTACTTTAGAGTGGTCCAACTTGGCTTAACTGAGATTCATTTCTCTTGATATTACATATTTATTTGAATCCTTCATAGTAACAAGCAGTTTTACCATCATGTCATTATGCCACACTGAACAAAGATGAATGGCCTATTTACTTATGTTCTAAAAGTGTTATGAAGATCAAAAGAAACCTTTGTAAAGGTCTTGTTACATAAACATTAATGAGTAATAGATGCATTTTTGCAGTGTTATTCTATGTTGTGCTGTAAGAGACAAAAAAGGCCTAAAACTGGACCTGTATTCTTCATAACCACGTGCTTTATAATTTATGAAAGTTATGTTTACATGCTGAGTGCTTCATGATTTAGAAAAGAACACTGAAGTGATTGATAAGGAGAAAGAGAGAAGTGTTAGCATTTTTAATTGAGGGCGCTTCATTATGGAAAAGACAAGCTTCATTATTCTTAGAAACAAAAGGTTTAAAAGGCATTTTCTTTACACTTAAGAAATGAGTTGGGGTGGGGGCTGTGGCATAAGAGGCTGTAGAATATAAAAAAATAAATACAATTAAATATGTGACACAGAAAATCTATGTTAAATTTGCTGACATACATAAAGTGGTTTCATTGCTTGAGAAAAGAGATAATTTATACCATTGGAAGATAGTTATATTGAGAGATGAAGTGAACGGAAGAAGTTGATTCATTAATTACTTAGAATTACTCCGAATTTTTGTTGTATCCATGGAATTTGGATTTGTTATAGTTCTGCAATTGTGCTCTGTATTACGAAAGAAATTATAGCTTTTTTCATTACTTACTAGAGGAAAATGGGTAAAGTGAGTTCATTTTGAAGTTATTTATTTTTGTAAACAATATAACACCTACAGTCATATGAAAACATTTGGGAACCCCTCTCAGCCTGCATAATAATTTACTCTACTTTCAACAAAAAGATAACAGTGGTATGTCTTTGATTTCCTAGGAAAATCTGAGCACTGGGGTGTTTTCCAAACAAAGATTTTGAGTGAAGCAGTATTTAGTTGTATGAAATTAAATCAAATGTGAAAAACTGGCTGTGCAAAAATGTGGGTCCCCTTGTAATTTTGCTGATTTGAATCAATGGAACTGCTCAATACTGATTACTTGCAACACCAAATTGGTAGGATTAGCTAATTAAGCCTTGAACTTCATAGACAGGTTTGTCCAATCATGAGAAAAGGTATTTAAGGTGGGCAATAGCAAGTTGTGCTTCCCTTTGACTCTCCACTGAAGAGTGACAGCATGGGATCCTCAAAGCAACTCTCAAAAGATATGAAAACATTTTTTTCAAGATTGTTCAGTATCATGGTTTAGGGGAAGGCTACAAAAAGCTATCTCAGAGGTTTAAACTGTCAGTTTCAACTGTAAGGAATGTAATCTGGAATGGAAGGCCACAGGCACAGTTGCTATTAAACCCAGGTCTGGCAGGCCAAGAAAAACTGGAGCGGCACATGCGGAGGATTGTGAGAATGGTTACAGACAACCCACAGATCACCTCCAAAGACCTGCAAGAACATCTTGCTGCAGATGGTGTATCTGTACATCGTTCTACAATTCAAGAACATCTGTATAGCAGGGTGATGAGAAAGAAGCCCTTTCTGCCCTCACGCCACAAACAGAGTCGCTTGTTGTATGCAAATTCTCATTTAGACAAGCCAGATTCATTTTGGATCAAAGTGCTTTGGACTGATGAGACAAAAAATGAGTTATTTGGTCATAAGCACTTTGCATGGCGGAAGAAGAACACCGTATTCCAAGAAAAACACCTGCTACCTACTGTCAAATTTGGTGGAGGTTCCATCATGATGTAGGGCTGTGTGGCTAGTTCAGGGATTGGGGCCTTTGCTAAAGTCGAGGGTCGCATGAATTCAATATCAACAAATTCTTCAGGATAATGTTCAAGTATCAGTCACAAAGTTGAAGTTGGATATTCCAACAAGACAATGACCCAAAACACAGTTCCAAATCTACAAAGGCATTCATGCAGAGGGAGAAGTACAATGTCCTGGAATGGCTGTCACAGTCCCCTGACTTGAATATCCTCGAAAATATATGGGATGATTTAAAGCATGCTGTCCATGCTCGGCAGCCATCAAATTTAACTGAATTGGAGAGATTTTGTATGGAAGAATGGTCAAAAATACCTCCATCAAGAATCCAGACACTCATCAAAGGCTATAGGAGGCGTCTAGAGGCTGTTATATTTGCAAAAGGAGGCTCAACTAAGTATTGATGTAGTATCTCTGTTGGGGTGCCCAAATTTATGCACCTGTCTAATTTTATGATGCATATTGCATATTTTCTGTTAATCCAATAAACTTAATTCCACTGGTTAAATACTACTCTTCCCATTAGGTATGTCATATATTAAAATTAAGTTGCTACTTTGAAAGCTCAGCCAATGATAAACAAAAATCCAAAGAATTAAGAGGGGGTTCCCAAACTTTTTCATATGACTGTATTTATTAGCATTCATTTCTTAATGTAAAGATTGTTGAAAGTGCCTGCAAGATGACTTCTTATACTCGGTTGATTTCACAGAGTTTGAGAATTACGTAAAAAAATTCTATATTGTCTGCAAATTGCTGTGTATTTGTATTTCCATTATGAAGAATAATGAATTAAACCATTTACTTGCTTATTATGTAAGTCCTATTATTTTCATTATTTGTTTATTTTTACTTATGTTGACTGGTAAAACTGTGTATATTATTACTCCTGTTAGAGTCTGTGCATAACTTTGACTTACTGATTTAAGGAGCTGTTAATTTAGGCAAGCTTGATTATGTCTTATGGTTGCTTGCCTCACATCAACATGCCAATTGAGATCATCTTAGACTACCCTTCTCATGGACTCACTTTCAGATTTGTATCTGAAATTCCACAAGTTATCACCTTCAAATTCTGCTTAAAAATTAAAAATTTATTTTTGAGATTTTAATTAGTTACTCCCATAACTATATTCATTTTTGAATATTGTTTATCTGCTGTTAAAATGTGTGTTTTCATATCATACTCAAAATATTTTATCAGTTTATCTTCATATATTCTTTTTCTTGTACTGAATGATCTCACATATTTTTTCATTACATTCTACAGCTGTTTGCTCTGTAAAGTTCATTATGATGGTGTGCTTCGTGAATGCTATGGAAAAAAAACCTTGATGGATTAATTGAACCAAAACCGGCAAGCAGCTTATCTAGCATTGCCCTGTTAGTATGTCTCTGAACGCATTTACTTTATTCCTCTGTTGGAGTACTTCAAGGTAGTTCATTACAAGGTGTTGGAGACTTTTTTTTTTTGACTTTGCATTTTTAAGTCTTTAGAACTTTGCTTTACAGTAATCCCTCCTCGATCGCGGGGGTTGCGTTTCAGACCACACCGCGATAGGTGAAAATCCGCGAAGTAGAAACCATATGTTTGTATGGTTATTTTTATATATTTTAAGCCCTTATAAACTCTCCCGCACTGTTTATAAATATTCCCCGCAGAGTTATACAGCATAATCCCTTTGTATTCTCTTAGATATTAGGTAAGATTCATTGAAATTATGTATATAAACACACTCTTTATATACAGTAAAACCTAAATATTATTTTAAAGATATTGAGTGTCTCCGATATCACATATGTTACAGCCATTACGATAGACAGGTCACCAGCAATAAGTACGTACAATGCAAGAAAAATAGTATACAGTAAATGTGTGTACAGTGACACTAAGCGTACGTACATGTACTAAGCACTGTAAGAAGAAAATTATTTATGGTTACTCACCAACAATGACACGATGACTTGTCCGATAACAATGAGTTTAATTTTACTGCACAACAAAGGAGAGCGTTACAGCCCTTGTAAAGGAGCCACTTCAGGCGATTGTGTAGCACTGCCGTTGTTCTTCTTCTGGCAGTCTTCAATCCAAACCCCTAAAGCAGATTCCATCCAGACTACTGCCTTATTACATCCACTTACAACTTGTTTTGCACCCTGGTTAAAAGGACGCTGCAGCCGTAGATCTTATATTCCTTTGCTACTTTTTAAATAAAAAGAATTGTAGCCTTCAACAAATCCAAAACGTTTACCTTTTCGGCAATCGTTAACATCTTCTTCTTGCGCTTGGGCACGGCCCCTGAAGCAGTAGCAGATTGTTTTAGAGCCATAATGAAGGGCTTGACTATGCACAAAGATAAACACTAAAGAGCACAACTCTTTACACAGCGAAACACGTTGATGCTGAATGAGTGAGACGAGACTTCCTGGTTAACACTGCATTCAGCACGCAGGAGCTCAACTGGTGCTCTGATTGGTTAGCTTCTCAGTCAGGAGAACTTAACTGCGTGCTCTGATTGGTTAGCTTCTCATCCATCCGCCAATAGCGTCCCTTGTATGAAATCAACTGGGCAAACCAACTGAGGAAGCATATACAGGAAGTAAAAAGACACATTGTCCGCAGAACCCGCGAAGCAGCGAAAAATCCGCGTTATATATTTAGTTATGCTTTCATATTAAAATCCGCGATAGAGTGAAGCTGCGAAAGTCGAAGCGCGATATAGCGAGGGATTACTGTATATTTAAAAAACATAATGGATGAACTGGGGAAAGTTGCCTGCCAAGGACAGTTTATACCCCGGTATGATAGGTGGCAGTGCTTCTCTGGCATGGCCTCAGTTTGAATACCCATTGCATGCGACTTGTAGTTGAGAATAGTAGCCCTATTGGGGTCCCTGGGTGCTGAGAGACTGCACTGCCACCTATCATACCTTACTCTACTGCTTCATGCAGGTTCAGCGTAATTTGGAGATGCTTTCTGGGTCCAATGTTATGGCACTGGAAGTACTCACAGGTCCAAAAAGCCAACTCACCTCACATGGGGAGTCAGAATCGGGAGTGGAGTAGGGTCACAGTCATCTGGAGAGGTATGCAGGAAGAAAGAAAAGAGAAGAACGAGTAAAGAGATGTATTGCACAGAGTTTGAGTTAAAAGCTGTATTAAGATACTTTCTTAAATAAGCACTTTATTTAAACCCAGGACTTTTTGGTCTGGCTGTGCCTGGGGTTTAAGGCTTCATGATGCCCCCTACTGATGACTCAGCTTACCAGTCAACCTTTATCTCCATTTTTATCAATAAGTCATAAGCTCTGCATGGTGACTAAAAGAAAAACACTGTGTATACAAGTGTCTAAAAAGAGGTTTGTCATTAGGGTTGTGAGACACAATCTACATGACAGAGTAAAAATATCAATAATCTAAGTCTTGGAGGAACTTGAGATACTGCTACTGCTTCAGTGGGACAGAATGCTACAGAAAATGAGGAGATAAGTTGAATCCCTGTTGTTGGATTAATAACATGTTTGTCCCATAATATATAGTATACTTTTTAAATTTGCAGCTTATAGTGTTTAGAGGTAAGTTCAACTTCTGATTCTCAACACTACTGTAGGTAAAAGAATTAGCTTCAGCATAGTGCTTTAAAAGATATTTTACTGTTGTGCTCATTGCCAGACAGTTAGTTTTTTGCAAATCCCAGTCATGTGCTTACTGCGAAAAAAATAAACTTACTGTGTTGTCGAATGCCAAGTTTTTTTAATCAACTACTTAAGTGTCTTTTGAAACATGTTGCCTTATTGCTCTCTTCCAGGCAGTTAGTGTATTATGAAAGGCATTGGCTGTGTACTTGTTGCCCGACACGTGTTTTCCTTAGAAAAGTTAAAAAATTCGCTAACATTACGGGAAGAGCTGACATTTCATTTATTACTTTACTGCCTATGGACAGTAAAACCTATTTTATGTTGCCTAATGCACATTATCCTAATTTTCTTAGTATACTTTTGTTAACTAAAAGTTATCATAATGTAAAAAAATTAATATTTTCAGGTTTTCTTCAAGTTTAGCTCTAGTAATTTGATTTAATTTTATCTTAGTAAGACCATAAAACCATTATGTCAACTGTGGTGCTTCATAATTTGGTTTACTCTGAAGGCATGAGTGAATCTTGAAACCCAGCACTATTTTAAAACAGTTTACATAGGTATTCCCTTAATTTAGTAATTTGTATGTTTACCAGAAAAATATGGAGTCTCTATGAATAATGAAGGGTTCTATCCTAATTTATCGGCAACTTTTTGCCTTATAGGTACTTGAAGTTTTTCATGACTACCTGTTCCACTGAGCAGTTGAGAAGCTTTACAACCACCTTCATTTTAAAATTATTTTCCTGATTCTGGCACATACATATTGCCCAAAAATCTGAAACCAAATGCATTGACTACTTTGTCTGATAAATTTCAACTTTCTTGGGAAAATCTACCTACATTTTTGTGTGTCTTCTTTGTTTACTGCTTTCAAATTTAAATTCTACCGTGTCAGAGTTTATCTGCTAGAATTTACTTTTGTTAATTAAATTTTTATACATTACTAATAACTTGTGTCTTGCTAGAAGCATCCTTTTTACAGAAGCTCCATATTTCTGTAGGTTCTGTAAAAAGCCATATTTCCCCTTGGGAACAAATCATTTTCAATCTGTTTAACTTGTTAACATCATCTACAGTTTTCAAGCAGGTACTGGATATTGTGTTACAGGAAGCTCTCAGCTTACAGTGGTCTTTGATTGCTGTCTATAGACATTCAAGTATACATATAAGCCCAACTTTTTCCATTTCAACTGAATTTCAAGTAATTTTCATCTAGAAATTTGTATATTTTTTGTTTTAAACTGATGCAAACTAGTTTTTATGTGGATGAATATGCAGAAGCCATTACAAACAATGAGGAATAGTACGGCACACTACAGACTTTATTACCATTTTCAATCACTTTGTGTTTTTGTGTACACATGTCACTGAATATAGTTGTCAACACTCTTGGCTGCATAGTAAGATTAGTCACAGGTAAGAAGCTCGATCAGCAGTGGTGGTGCGCTGGAGTGATAGGAGCCCCAACTTGTATTTCCCAGCATCCTAAGTATGCATCCTTTCTGTGTTGTCTTCGGGAGTACAGCTCTTGGGAGGAGGAGGTGAGATTTAGCAATCCCTCAGCAAATTGAGCACATTTCTACAAAAGGGTTAATCATAAATTAATGTTGGGTTTTCTTACCATATTATGTCTTTTCCAACTGTATGAAGTACTGTATCATCAAAAATTATAGGGTGTTTAAAAGCGTAAGGTCAAATACAAACACAACTGTGGACCACTTTAGTTTAAATTATTTGTGTTTTGTCATGTAAAATACAGAAATATCGAGTCATAGTCATTTTATTAATATGCTTGAAACTGTTTTCTGTAAAATAAAAATTTTCCTGAAATGTTCAGTAAAGGACATTTTTAGAGTAAGTTCAGACTTTAATGCCTACATTCTAAATCCTGGTTTGTTTGTAACTTAGAACTTGCACTGTTCTGTTTAAAATGCACTTTATTAAAGTGACAGTTGCACAAAGTCAATATCTCCGTAGACCTCCCCATTATTTTCAGAATGCAGGTGGAGAATGCATCATACTTAAATCATTTATTTGAGTGATATACAATCAGCCACAAGAGGGGAATCTAATGTGAAAACACTAAGCAAACGTCCTGGTTTTAGCATAAAAGTAAACACCTCATACATCCATAAATAAAAGGCCTGGGTTTGCAATAAACAAATTTAAAAAATACATTTATATAAATTCACTCTAAAGGAACATAGTAGTTTGTGAGAAAAAATAGTATAGAGGAAGTGTGGTTAGAGTGGCTGAAATAATTATTTTATATTTGTAGAAGTTTCTTTCTTCTACATTTTTTCTATATAGACTAACAAAGCTGTATGTGAGCATTAATTTATTGCTGACTTCTGTTCAATTTTCTCCATGCTTTTTTATGGAAAATTGCATGTGGTGCTGTTATAATAAAGAAAAAGTTTCCTTAATAGCAGAGTAATTGTTGGAGGCAGTACTCAAAATGTAAATATGGCAGTCATGTTTAAACATCAATACAGCTCTTTTCAAAAATATGCATATCTGTGGAATTCAGGCATTAAATACTATATTACTTTATTTAAAATCCCATTAAATATGCAGGCCTGGGCATAGGCAGGAAGCCAAAAGACAATAATGCTACTTAATCATAGTTATTTATGTTAATCCAGCAAAGGTAATACTTGTTTGTGTTTTTTGTTTGTTTATCAGTTCAAGCCACTTTGACTCAGTTAAATTTCCTGCTAGGTAGTTTTACTAATAAAGCAGTCGTTTACCTATTATGGTACTGCACAATATGTTACAGCAGTCAAAATCCTGGCAGAGATTTGCAGCCTGCTTACCAGCCATAAACAGGTGTATGGTTTGCTGCAGGAAAGAGAACTAAAAAGATTTTGAAACAAATGGCAACTAGGAAAGAGGTATAGGCTGTGTAACATTGTATTTAAGGTGGGGTAAAATGCTGCTTTACTGCTTGGTCAAACATAGTAGATAAAAAAAGTAGATCAAAGCTTAATTCCAAGTCAAAATCGAGCCATATAACTACTGTGAAAAATGACTGATAGTATACAGTATGTATGAATGAGTTATTCTATTAGTCTGCATTTAGAATCAATCCAAAATATTGTATCAATATAAACAATCCATTGGTTTGGCACTGAGATTTTTAATTTATTTGAACATTTACAATAACAATTGCCACATTAAAAGTTACTTGGAAATAACCTCTTTAAATTTCTCTTCTTGAGAAGTGGGAGGAAAGCACAGATTTTTAATGTAGTTGGAGCAAATAGCTGGATCCTGCATGGGTATTTTAGTCAATAGCAGAAAAGATGGCATGTGGTAAATGGCAAATGCTAGCTTATGGAAATAATTTTAATACAACTAACTGCTTGTGCTTTTTCTGCTTTCTTTAAAATTTGGAAGTAAATTGGTTGTTTATAAATGATTGAAATCCACAGCAGAGGCTATGTAAATATTTTCAAATTTAAGGTTTTACTGACTTTCTTTAAAATAGGCAGATAGTGTTGTCTGACAGCACTGGACTTTAAACTACAATGTACCATTTAAATTTGTACCCATCTTGCAGTGTGATATTGAGAAAAATCCTCAACCTGCCTTTGATCAAATAGTAAGACAAGAAGAAATTCATTCAAACAATTTTACTATAACACTGTGCTTTTAAAATAGCTTCAGTTGTGTTCATTATAGAAAGGGTATACACAAAATAAAGGTTCTTTGTTTGGTTTGCTGCTCAGTCCAGAAAACAAGTTAGTCAATCATTTTAAAACCTGCTTTGTCATGATTAGGGTTGTGGGGGTCTGCTGGAGCATAACCCATCTAGCATATGGTACATACAAGGCAGGAACAAACCCTAGGGCCAATTTAGGATCACTAATGAACCTAACCTGAATGTATAGGTAAAAATATAAAATGTATGACAAGTTAAAAAAGCTTTAACAACCTTGCACTTTCTGTACTCTTTCTTGTTATAGTATCAAAACATCATGAATTTTACTGAGATCCTTTGATCTACTTGCACACACACATACACACACAAGTGTTAATGTCAATATAACAACTAATTTTCCTTTTTCAGGAAAATCATGTATTGAATGCAGCCCTAAGTTAGATAGAGGCATAATATATACACAGTAGTTAAACTTGCACATATTTCTTTGTGAGCAATCTGCCTCTCAAGTAAATGTCAATCAATCAATCAATCAATCAAATTTTTGTATATAGCATGTTTTATAATTATTATTATCACAAAACAGATTTTGCAAATTACTGAGTATTAACCACTAATATAAGGTCTAAGATATTGGTGGCAAAGAAAATTTCTTTACACATACTAAAAATAAACCAAAACCCTTGGGCCAGCACCAGATACTAAACTGAACAAAGTTTTAAAAAAACTTAAATTAAAATTGTCTGCATTGTTTCACACAAAATAAAACATATATGCAATAGGTGCATTTTGAAAGAAAATGTGGAGGAATTTGAATATGTAACTAAACAAAATAGCCTAGAGACTCATACAGGAAAGATATTCCATAAATACGGTATGTCATAAGAGAATGCTTTATTGCCAGTTAATCAAGGCATTTTTTCTAATACGTACAAGTTAGGGACTTATGAAGATTGTGGGTTCGCTTCCTGGGTCCTCCCTGCGTGGAGAGTGGTTTGAGAAATGTTACATCAATGTAAAGAATTATTATTATTATTATTATTATTATTATTATTATTATTATTATTAT
>JANRMT010062836.1:1652409-1672211 GCA_026402145.1 Polypterus bichir lapradei
TTATTATTATTATTATTATTATTATTATTATTATTATTATTATTATTTCCTTACAGTATGTGAAAATGACCTATCCTCTGTTATTATTTACTATAGAAATTATAGTTGAAACAAAGATATAGATTGTACTTTTGAACTATATTAGTATTTCAAAGTAACACATCTCTAGACAATATAAGATAGTGTTGGGAATAGAACCTATCAATTAGATTTCTGGATAATTCATGGGAGTCAGCATTAGATAAAATACACCCTTCCTATGTCTGCATCAGATTCAATCTCACTCAAATCAAAATCATATATCATACACATTTGTTTAGACTCAGGCTTTTCAAATTATGATAAATTCAAGAAACATCTTGTAAGAGATGCCTTCAAGTACCTGTTTCACGAGGTGGTCTGTTTTAGTAATGTCCTCTGTATCAGACAGTCTTGGGGTCACAGTAATCCCTAACCCACTTACAGCGCTGTTTGGAAGAATATCCAATGGGACATTACTGCTTAATAAACAATTTGTTGTGGTATTTCTTACTATAATACTAACACATTTTATCTTGCTCCACAACAAGAATCTTAACTCACCTACGATAATGTAATGGTAAAATGATGTCCTATTTTACTTAAAATCTTAAAAAAATAAAAATCACTATGAGAGAAAAAAATAGAAAATGTTTTGGTATCTGGCAGGTTATTATCAATGTCCTTAATTAACTGAACATGGTGAATGCTGAAAGTATAATCAATTACAACAATTTATATGTTGTTTTTATATGTGTGCAGCTAAGTGGATGTGGAAGCTGATACATTGCTTTCATACATTATTACACAGTGTGGAGGTTGGCCCAGACACAGACAGGTAGACACGTTCATGTCACCCACAAACACGTTTATTTACAATATATTTACAGAAGTCAAGTGCACCACAAAACCCCCAAAGTCCCCAAAGTCCTGGCCACACAATGCCTACTCTCTTCAGGCCGCCTCCTTGCCTCCTCCAGCAAGCTCAGTCCACTCCACTCCCGACTCTCGCCCCGAATGAAGGGAGGAGGCCCCTTTTATCCACATCTTGATGTGCTCCAGGTGCTCCCCGGCAATCTCCCACCGACACGCCCCCGTGTAGCGGAAGTGCCGGCTGTATCCCTGGAAGCACTCCGGGTGTCCCTGCTCCTCTTCCACTTAGCACTTCCTGGTGTGGCGGAAGTGCTGAGGTCCAGGGCTCCAAAGGCATGGGGGCGCCCCCTGGCGGTGACCACGGGCCCCTACAGGGTGGAGCTTCAAAGCTCTGTACCCGTGGCTCCCAAAGGAACCAGGGCGGTCACCTCCAGATGGTCTGGGGAAGGTGCAAGCCCTCCTCCAGTCCTCCTGGGCGTCCCGGCCAGGTCGCCACCCCAGCCACCTCTGACAACAGTAATAAATGAAAACATAGGAGTTTCAGTACAAGCTGTCTAAAAGGTCTTTAAATGAAATGATATAGATGTAAAAAAATGTGTATGACCTTTCTTTCATTCAGTTAATACAGTGGAATGTGGCTGAGTTCAGTTCAAGAATATCACAACACAATGCAAACAATATACAGTATATTACATATTTATAATTATTACCTATAAAAAACAGTGACGAAACACATTTATATACTACAACAGCAACTGCATACTTCAGAATCGGTAAATACTAGGTTAATACAAATGAAAATTATATATATCAATATCCTATAGCAACGTGATGCTTATTTGTCTAGTTATTCAGCATGTTTGGTGATTTTCCTAAGAGATTAACCATTAGCACACTAAACATGACATTTCTTATTAATTAGCGTTAATGATTTTAACATTCCTTTATCAACAATTATCATTTCTTTAATCTTTTGTAAACAAATATGTTTCTCATAAAATATTTATTTGGTAATGGTTTATTCCACTTTAGCTGTATAGTTGGAACTTTTAAATTATATGATTCAGTGACAGCTGCAAAAACAGAATGCATATAAATGCAAATATCACTTTATAAAAGATTGTATTTTTGAAAATTAATCATTTAAACTTGAACTGCATAGCCAACGTACGTAAACCATTCTGGTTTTATAAACACTCTGTTGCAATGCAATGCAAGCCATCTGGTTCCTGTTTTTTTTTTTTTTTCCAGCACATGGATAATTAATGCTGATTCAGTGTTTAGATACTTGAAATTCTGAGTTGCTGATTTTTTTTTTTTTTTACTTTTTTATAGTGATACAGATAAAGAGTTTTATGAAAATTATCTTGGGATATTCAGCAAATACATTTGAGATTCCACTACTAATTCTATAAAATAATGGAGAGTGGTGGATTTAGAGATGCCCTATGATGGAGTTGTTAGCACTGCTGCCTTATACTACTAGGACGGAGTCAATTCTCAGCTTGATTACTTTGTGAACTGTACATGTTCTTCTAGTTGGTCCAGGCTTTATTTGGTTAGTGTAATTTCTTATGTCATCTGAAAGACATTCAGATTAGGGTTAATCACTGACTTCAAATTAGCTCCTGGCACAAATATGACCAGTGACCAACTGTCATCCATTTAAAGTTTGTTTTGACTTTGTGCCTGATGCTGGTGTTTACCTTTTTTTGCCCCATAGTTCAGAACTTGAGTTTTGAGAATGGATGGGGGTGCAGTCACAACATGCTTGAATTAGGTAGCTGTCATGTTTGCAAAAATATTTCCTTTGTTTTGACTAAAGGTCAGTTAGTTCCTGCATCATTCATAGCTTACTGCTTTGGTTATAATTTGGTATTCTTAAAATTGTATTGTAATGGAATGTACTGAATGAAAAGCTACAAGTAGACAAAGAAATCAAAAGGTTTTAAGTAAAAAAAGTTACCCTCGCTATTAAAACTTAAATACTACATTTTTTCCCTCTCCTTGTGAGAGAAGATCAGCTCAGTAACATCATTAACTTGTTGCTATTACTGCTTTGTTTCACAATGGACATAATGTAGATTACGTTTCCCCACAATGTAGCATTTTGGATTTTGACAATTTTACTTTTTCATTTTTCCAAAAGTCCCTTTTCCAAATATTTATTTTGACATATACCATGGATGCCTTGCTTCAAATTCTGTATGGATTGGTTTATTGCCACACAGTCAAAGTGTGATTTAGAAAGGTTTTTGTTTGTACTGTGTTATGCATATTTTAAAGTGCACTCAGTGACGTAAACATTTTTTGTTTATCTCATCATCTGTAATTTTAAGTTTCTGCAGAGATATTTTCAAAATGTCTTGGTCGTTCTGGTTGACTGAAAATAATTGCAAGATTTAGAAGCCTTATTTATTTTGCACTTATATAAAATGTTGTTAGTGCACAAAGACATAAGTCACCTAAATTGTGTTACTAGACAATTTTGTTTACATGTGAATTAAATTTTGCCATGACCGAATAATCTGTAATAACGTAATCCATTTTTTAGTTCATGATATATTTTTGTTAATGTTAATTTTATTTTATTCATATTAGTTTCACTCTAAATTTTAAGTTTTGAGTAGAAGTTCATTTTAAATATGGATATGGCTTATTTCGAATAATGAACAAATTGTGGATGAAAATACTCTGGTAAGTAATTTGCTTCTGACTTTATGCCACTTAGTACAGTTTAACTGTGGAAGTTGAAAACCCCACACATTATGCCATTACCCACAAAACCACAGTATTCTTTTCTAGATTTTTAAACCCCCTACCATAATGAATGCAGTATGTGAACGTAACTGTTGAATATATGCCAGATATGTTGTATACTGTGTTACTAACGAAAGTGCAAAAATGTTAATTTTGTGAAATCATTCTTATGGTAAGCATTATTCTGTCCTGGCACTCGTGGGAGATTATGAGCTCTGTTACATAACAAATTATGTTTTACATACGGTAAATGGATTAAAAAATGTACTATTAAGGTGCAGTTGTATCTTTTACATTTTAACATACATAAATTTGGTAAATTGGCATTTGTTCTTTTTTCCAGTATGCCATTAAGTGAAGAAAATCAAATGTTAGTTTGAACAAAAATAATTTTATTTTGTTTTGCATGTCAAAACAGCCTTGACTTTTTGTTGCTTGCCTTCATTCTTTATTCTTCTTTTTCTTTTCTTTTCAACACTTGTTTCAAGCATGGAAAAATAAGTCATGTTAGAAAACAAACTCTGAGTTATTTTAGCGCTAGTACCTTTGAAACAAAAAACAAATCGCTTTAGTGCAGGTCACTTGCTTCAAATTTCTCATGTCCAGAATGGCTGTATACTTTTATTTTTCCTCAAATGCAAGTTAAGTTTTTTTTTAAATCATACTCTAGTAAATGCACTTGCTGCTATAATTACAATGCAACAAGCAGTATCTTAGTTCTCAAAATCATTCTAGTATATTTTTATTTATTAATGGAATTTACATTATACTGAATTAGTGTTACAAACAAGGCAAAACCTGAGAATAAGCTAAAATATATTGCCTTACAAGATTAAAGCAATCATTAAATTATGTTCTATGTGTAGCTGCAAAATTATTGACTCATTGAAAAATATACATATAAGCATTTTTGTTGTATGTATTGCTTTATTATTTTTTTGGCTTTGATTTAGAATCTATTTTTTTCTCTCTTTATTTTATTAGGTTACTAGATCAATCAGAATAGTTAATTGTAATTATTTGTGGTATATTCCTTTACTCTGCACTGTTGTGCACATCCATGCAGCAATTATATCAACCACTTTACAGTTTAGGGTAGTGGGGAGCTGAAGGCTATCCTATTAGCAGTATGCCTTAGACAGAAATGAGCTGTGGATTGGTTGCCAGTCTATCACAGGTGACATTGCTGAACATATAGAGTCACCTGCTAGATAAAGACAAAGCATGTCTGTGGTTTGTGATAGAAAATAAAATTTTATACTGAAAAGCATGTGATAAAAGGGATACATGAATGTAGAAAATGGATAGATGAATACATTAAATGAGTAATTTTATGCTTGTAGAAAAGAAAACTCATAGATTGTTACTCCAATCCATACACCACTTAGCAGAGTTGTCTAGGGAACCAGAGTTGAATGTACCTGTAATGAGAGTGTTTTTTTTTTTAAATATAATTAAGCACTTAAGTACATACCATCACAAATTTCAAGTACTGCTGCCCTCTGCCATTTAGTACTCTTTATTACATATGTAACCTCTCCAGATTTGATATAAATTAAATAATTAATTCAAAATATTAAATTTAAATTAGTGCACATGTAATTTTATTTTTAGCTTAACAGTGCAGATAAGAATAAGTAAGGTAATTCATTCACTTTAAACATCTTATAAATTTTGATTTGTTATATAACCACATGTACTAATTTTTAAGCAATAATATATCATGATTTATGGTATTGTTCCAACTGGTTTGTATTTCAGTAACAGTGATTGTGTCTTTGATAAAGGATATCTTACAGCATAAAAAAACTACATGTTTTGATTGTCAGTAGTAATAATACTGCTTTAAAGATCTAAATTTAATGTGTTTCTCCATTTTCATGTCAATTTGTCCTTATACTGATAAAGGAAATGAAAAAAAAAAACAAAATGGTAAAGGCAAGTCTAGTTTTTAGAAAAATATGTAAATGACGAAATAATGATGATGAAGAAGAATTTTGTAATAATTTTGGGAAATGTATGTTACATTTTTTTCAAGAGCCATTGCACAATATCTTTTATACAAAAAGCATAAGTTAAATCTTTCTAAGGAAGACTTCAATGAGTAAAACAGAAAGCAATACAGTGCACTTTCATTTTCTTATTTAAATCTAATGTTCTAGTATAATGATACACTAATAAAATAATTATGCATTTTTATTTAGAAGTATAATAAAAGTAGCAATACATTTGAATAATAGAAGTGACTTTCGATAAAAGTGGAAGTGTCTTGGTGTGAACAGATGCAGGACATTGTCGAATAGGTTTTTTAAGAATTTAACTACTTCTCACCTTATTGCAGACATCAAAGTGTTGTGCAAGAGGTGGATGAGTCTGGGTTTTTAATGTCTTCACACAGACTTTAATGTCCTCACACAGAAAGATATTTATAAGATAGTTTAAATGAAGTTTTGTATCTCTAAGTACAAAACATACTTCACATAGTTGGTTTATTCCAGTGCAATGGATTAAATGTGATTTTACTGGCCAGATGATGGGCACAATTTATATCTAAGTATTAATAGTAATGTACACTGACCAACCATTTCATTAGGTACAGCTTACCAATTTTGCGAACCCACTTATACAGGGCAGGGTAGCAAGGATTAAGATGACCTTCACATTTAAATGTTAATTCTTGTATCAATGAAAGTTTCATATGTGCAGATACTATTTAAAGCAGCTAATCAGGTGCCAATAAAAATGTTTTACTGCAATACATAGTAAGAAAGACTAAGACTAAAGACTTAAGCAGCTTGGAATGCTGCATGGTAGTAGGTGCCAGATGCACCAGCATGAATGGACTAGAAACAGCAACCCTTCTGGTATTTTTACACATAAAAGTGTCATAGATATATTATAAATTATTCACTGAGTAAAAAGAATCCAGCTAGCAGCAGTTGTGTGATTGGAGACCGACCATTGATGAAAGGGGCAGATGGAGGCTGACAAAACTTGTGCATAACAAAAGATGGGCATAGTAATTTAAGCAAAACTTGAGTTTTAATAAGCTCAAGAAATCAATGGCATTAAGGAGGTATAAAAGGAGGTAGAAGTGGGCAGAGAAAAGTCCTGAAAACACTTCCACAAGAGTGAGAGAAAGATCCCCTGTATCAGTGATGCAGCAACTTAGCATGTCATTGCGAGGAGATAGAGCACCTACAAAGCCAATGACTCTATCAAAAGTGGTGATTCAGAAGTGACATTTACAATGTACCATTACAGCAGAAAAACCTGTAGCATGCTAGAGACTAAAGAACTCAAAAGGTGGTAGCTATTCCTATACTACAAAAGAAGGACCACCTGACTTGGTTGTAGTACATAGTCCCTAAATTGAAAAACTGGTACCTGGCTGTCCATTGTATGGACAGTATAATCATGCTGCAGTATACTGGGTTAAAGTCATTAAATGAAAAGGATGGGCCATAGCATAATTTTTCAGTGTCATGATAAAACTGCTTGGAGTGACTAAAGTACAACATAATACTTATTATTACTTTTTGGCCTAAACAATGTACATCATTCCTTAAAACCTATAAATTGTGACTGTGTTTATTTGGGAATTTGCATTATTTTTAACCTAGACCCAATTAAGAGTGCCTTCATTATAACACAGATGTTGCATCTCAATTTCATTAGTAAAGTTCAGTGTCGGGGTTGAAGGCGATCAATTAATAAAGGAAGCTGATCTAATTAAAAAAAAAAACTGGACAGATATCGAAGGTTAAGGAAGCCATATCTGAAGAAGCTCCTATAAACAGTGGTTTTTGGATGGTGCAATAGATATTCAGATATTAATTTATACCCAAACCTTTCTTTTCCAGCAGAGGGTTTAAGATGATAAAAGCTTAAAATGTCAGAAATGGAATGCTCATTCACATACCTACTGTATATTCACTCAAACACAGCCAGTTTAGAGGTAATTATTAACCTAATTAAGAAGTTTAGAAAATATACATACATACATCACAAGAATATACAAACTTTACACAGGCAGTGCCTCAAGTATGATTATAATTTTATTTAAATTTAAATGATTTACAGATTTCAGAGAAACTTATAACATTTTCATCTCAGAAAGATAACTCAAGATGTATTCCAGGATTTGTAAGAACCTTTATGGGTTACAGGTGACTTGTTTATCTGTCTTATTTGGATACAATAAATAAGTTATTTCTTAAATTACATCTTCAAGAAAATACTGAGAATAAAACGCTCAGCCTTGAGTGGACCTCCCATTTGTTTTCATCAGTATGTGTCAATGCATGTTTCACCTTTTGGTTGAATTCAGTTTGCTGGTGTATTTAAGGATTTTGAAAATCTATATTAGCATTGGAATTATTTCCTTTAACGTGTCAGAGAAAAACATGCACTTTATTATAGGTATTTTTAGGGGTGTGCGATATTGGCAAAAATTATATCTTTCTTTGGACTTTGATGATGATGATAATTGGATGATATTTTGCATTCTTTAAAAATGTATTTGTAAAAGTTTTATTGAACTAGCTTGGTTTTAATAATAGGATATTAAGTGTAGCTTGTTAATGAGATTAATGGAAAAACAGTTAAGGAAAACAGGTTTTATTTATTTACTTATAACTGAAGTAAAATAACACAAAAACATTAAAATCAACAGTCAAAGTATTACTGAGATCAAACAGTGCAAGTATGAGTAAACCATTCCAAAGTGGCTTACAGGATTTACACAAAAAATTGAACTAAGACCAACAAAACTATTATAATGAGAGCATTTTAAACAGACATTTACCCTTAATATAAAGAATCCAAAGTGAATATAATACTAATCATAATTGAAATACAGGGCAAGAACATTACAGTCTGGATTAACATAAACAACTTCGCTGTAAGATGAATTGTGCAGCATACAAGCAAGAACAAAAATCTAACATACTGTACTATTGTATGAAAGTCCAAGTTCTGTTAAATACTGCACAGGAAAAATACTATAGCATTTGTTCTGTCATATATTGCATAAGGATGCAAATAAACACAAACCTACCTGTATAACATTTACAAAAAAATTTACTAATTTCATGTTCTGTTCAATATTGTACAAAGACATCAGAAAAAATAAATCAATTGTAAAATTCTCAGTCAGAAAAAATTCAGGTTGTGTGACAGAAAAACCAGTCTGTCCATAGCATCTGTCTTCAGAGCAGCATTGTTGCATGTTACAAGATTTCCTCCAGTGCTGAAAGACTTCTCAGAAGGGCTGCTTGAGACAGCTATGTACAGGTACTTTTTTGCCAGTTTTCTCAATTTAGGGAAATGTACTTCTTGTGTTTTCCACCACTCAAGTGGATATACATCACTGTCCACATCAGGTATCATAAAGTAGCTTTTGATCTCTTTTCAATGGCAGTGTGCAGAAACTCACCTTCTCTGAATTCCTCTGTTCTCTGAGCAGGGCGATGAGGCAGGGATCTGTACCAGCGGAAGTCCCCCAACCAAGACAGTTTGCGAAATAAAAGGCATATGCTTTCTACGTAAATAACAGTAATCCGTTCGACTGAATTACATAACTTGTTCAAACAGATTAATATCCATCCATTATCCAACCCAGTATATCCTAACCACAGGGTCATGGGGGTCTGCTGGAGCCAATCCCAGCCAACACAGGGCGCAAGGCAGAAAACACACCCCAGGCAGGGTGCCAGCCCACTGCAGGGCACATGCACACACTAGGGACAATTTAGAATCACCAATGCACCTAACCTGCATGTCTTTAGACGGAAACCGGAGCACCTGGAGGAAACCCACGCAGACACGGGGAGAACATGCAAACTCCACGCAGGGAGGACCCGGAAAGCGAACCCGGGTCTCCTAACTGTGAGGCAGCAGCGCTACCCACTGCGCCACCGTGCCACCCATGAATTAATTTTTTTTTTTTTTTTTTTATAGTTTGCAGATTGCTGTCTTTTAAGCAAGATCAGTCTTTTGTATTGTTTTGGTACCGATGCCAAGGTGCAAAAGCTGGTATCACACCTCAGGTCAAAATTTAGTTTACATTAAGTATAATGTCTAAAGTAGTAACAAAAAAGTCTTATTTAATTCTTTTTACGATTTCATGTGGAGCTGTAAAAAGACTAGGACATTTTTAAAACATCATAATCATCAAATATATATTCTTGTAATGAATATTATGCAATATATCATGTTTTTAAAGGCTTAGCAGTTAACGTAATTTTCTGAAATCATTCTTTCACCCTTAATATATGTGTTAAAATATTGGTACTCATAGGATGAACTAGTCAACTGAAAACATTCAGAATGTGTAATGTATTTGATGCATAAATCCATGCTTGTTTTCCTAGATCAACAACTATTGTTTTTTTTTTCTTGAGTGTGCTTTTTAACCATTTCACACTAACATTGCCTGTAGGTTGGTCACCAAGTAAACAATGCTTCTTCAGCTAATTTGAAGTTGCACTTGTCTATTCAGTTAACTTTTTTCCATTTTTTCTGTTTTAGATCGTATCAGCAATTTACTGCATGTTTCCTTTACATACATTTTCTTTCACAATATTCTAAGTTGTGATAAAGTATAACCAGCGCCTTTATTTAGTAAACATCAAGAGTAGGAGAAATATGTGACTTAAAATGTGCATTTGAATTTCCATATGCATACAAAGAAGTACTCATACAAAGGTTGCTGGGAGGCTGACCTTTGCATTTATTTAAATTGACAGTATTTTGTTTGTTTGTACTCTTTCTGTTGCAGTGCCAACTGGGCTGCAAGGAGGGCAAGCCCCCTCGTCCAGTATGATGGATGAAAGCCATGTTCCCCAGATGAGAGACAATCAGGCAAGCCAGCAGAGGTTGGAGGGCCACAAGTGCCACCTGACCACCTCAAAAGGCAGAGAGTGCATCTGGGGACTGCAATGGGTGGTGGTGTCTTACAAGATTTTTTCTGCATTCTTTACTAGTTATTGGGCCTGGGTTTAAACTTTGGCAGAATTCAAATGCTTTGCCAGTAACGCAACATCATCTTTTGGAAATGCTATCCTTTTCCATTTGGTATTAATTACTCTTCTGCTAGATCTCCTTTCCCTAAGCCAACAACACAACTGTAAATGAATTTCTTGCTTGTAATGTGGTGGAGTAACTCTTACCACACTCATGATAAAGCCTTAGTATGAGTACCTTTATGGATAAATCTATGAAAGCTACAATATTATGAGTTGCTCCTTTTAGGATAGTATTAGAGCCACTATTTATGGTAGTACTGCATAGCAAATAAATCATATTGTTTGCCAAACTACCCTGTTTTTCTTCAAATAGTACATAACTCATTCTACTTTCTTGACAAATACTCTAGTCTGTTCGGTGCTCTCATCTGCAATCTCCAAGATGCACTCCTGTCTGCATATAACATGGTGTTTCATATTTGTGGAAATAATGCATGATCTGTTTGGCATGGTCTTCTCATTCATGAGCTCACCAACTCCACAATGACATCCCAGTATTAGACAGATCTGCTGTCATCACACAGTGACTGGGAAAGTTTACTGGCCATTTATTTGGTACAATGAAAAAAAAACTACTAAGATGAAAACTAACAAAAAGTAATGGCTTATTCCTAGACTGAAAGAACTAACATGAGACTCCGATTATATGATATGAATTTGAAAATATCTAGCTATCCTTGTACAGAACACTTTCCTCACACAGTTAATAAAACAATAATTAATTGCAACACTCTCATTAAATTCTCATTTGCTACTGACTACATAGATTGCTTGAATCATGGAGGTCAAAGTACGACTAATTTTTGGAATTATAGGTCTGTCTTGGGGCAGGGGACTATTTTATGCAACATATTTCTGGGACTGAAAAATATCAGGGATTTCAAAGTTTGTGAAAGCATGCATTTTCTAAACAAAATTGATTTCTTTTGTTCTACTAAAATATATTTTCAGTGTAAGAATGCATTTTTTACATAATATTAAAAGATGACCCTGAACTTGTTAAATCTACATTAGAGATTAGGAAAAAGATACATAAGGAAATTAACAACTACACAAGAATCACAGAATTGAGGTACATTCAGCAGCAAAGTTGATTTATCTTCCTTTGATCTTATTTAGATTAATTCTTCATGTCTAAAATGTCTTTGAGAGGAATGTGGTTCACTGGTTAGTTTTTCTGCCTCAAAGATCAAGGAATGTGCATTCAAAACCAGACTCCGTTATTGTACAATACATGTGTTATTTGAATATTTCTTCCAGCTCCCAAAGCCCTGCATGTTGATTGGTGACACAAAATTTAACCTTATTGAATGCGAAGGTGTGTGCCTGAGTGTGCCCTGAAATGAACTAGCATCATCAGTGTTGCAACAGATCTACTCTCATTTAGTAATAGTTTACAAATTGATGGACTGTAAGTGGTCTCAGTTTTGCATGGAAAAATGTTATCCTTCTCCCTGTTTTTTAATGTCATTTTTGTAAAGTTTTTATTTGGTAGATGCTTTAGGATTATATTCTGTAAAATCCTATATTCAGATTTCATTTGCAGCTAAGGTAACAGTAACAGTGATTTAACTTTTACCAACTATGGCGACATGTTTGAAAATATTTGGAAAAATATCCCTAAAAGCATATTCAAGAGTAGAGAACTTTCTGGTGGTCATTCATGAGTCTAATGCAGTTTTCCTTTGAAAATAACACAAAAACTCTGTGGGCTGCAGTATAGTATATATGTGTAGTGAATCATATCTAAAGCAAAGATAACAAGAGAAAAGAGACAGCTTAAAGACAGTAGCAAGAGATTCCTTTGTGGTTAAGTAAGGAGAAGCAGTGTTGAGTTCAGTATCTGTTAGAAAAAAGTTCTGAGGGATTATTCACAAGGAAAACTTTACTGCATGATGAATGCTTCATGAACTTTATTATACAGTATTATGTGCTGTGCTACATAAAATCGAAGGACACGTATCAATGATTGTTGTTTCAATGACTGACTACAAGGAATTTTCACATTTGACCATTGCACTCCTTATATTTTTAAGTGTAATCCCATTCTTTTATAATTTATGCAGATATGTGATATAATGAAACATACAGTGGCTTGCAAAAGTATTCGGCCCCCTTGAACTTTTCCACATTTTGTCACATTACAGCCACAAACATGAATCAATTTTATTGGAATTCTACGTGAAAGACCAATACAAAGTGGTGTACACGTGAGAAGTGGAACGCAAATCATACATGATTCCAAACATTTTAATAACTGAAAAGTGGGGTGTGCGTAATTATTCAGCCCCCTGAGTCAATACTTTGTAAAACCACCTTTTGCTGCAATTACAGCTGCCAGTCTTTTAGGGTATGTCTCTACCAGCTTTGCACATCTAGAGACTGAAATCCTTGCCCATTCTTCTTTGCAAAACAGCTCCAGCTCAGTCAGATTAGATGGACAGCGTTTGTGAACAGCAGTTTTCAGATCTTGCCACAGATTCTCGATTGGATTTAGATCTGGACTTTGACTGGGCCATTCTAACACATGGATATGTTTTGTTTTAAACCATTCCATTGTTGCCCTGGCTTTATGTTTAGGGTCGTTGTCCTGCTGGAAGGTGAACCTCCGCCCCAGTCTCAAGTCTTTTTCAGACTCCAAGAGGTTTTCTTCCAAGATTACCCTGTATTTGGCTCCATCCATCTTCCCATCAACTCTGACCAGCTTCCCTGTCCCTGCTGAAGAGACGCACCCCCAGAGCATGATGCTGCCACCACCATATTTGACAGTGGGGATGGTGTGTTCAGAGTGATGCGCAGTTCCATTTTGGTCTCATCTGACCAGAGCACCTTCTTCCACATGTTTGCTGTGTCCCCCACATGGCTTGTGGCAAACTGCAAACAGGACTTCTTATGGTTTTCTGTTAACAATGGCTTTCTTCTTGCCACTCTCCCATAAAGGCCAACTTTGTGCAGTGCACGACTAATAGTTGTCGTATGGACAGATTCCCCCACCTGAGCTGTAGATCTCTGCAGCTCGTCCAGAGTCACCATGGGCCTCTTGGCTGCATTTCTGATCAGTGCTCTCCTTGTTCGGCCTGTGAGTTTAGGTGGACCGGTTCTTGCTGAAGTGAATCTCAGCTCCTTTGGTTTTTTGTTTTTTTACATTTTTGCTCAGTTGTTTGACTTTATATTTATCTGTAAACATTTTTTGTCTCTACTATGCTCTTAAACTTGTTTGGGACTTGTTCCAATTGTTGTTATTTTGTGGTTTGAGCTTCAAACACATTGTAACTTGCACCTTTCAAATTCTTGTCCCAAAATCCATCTTTTTATGTTCATGTTATTCAGAGCCTTAACTTTAAGTAATACAAGGGTGGAAAAGAAATATGTGAAAAAATCGCTTGGAGAGGTTAATTAATCGATAATTTTCTGACATTGTCTTCCTTCAAGAGCTTCCAAAAAGGTTTTAAAAAGTAATGAAATCCCTGTATTTGACATATTATCTTTGATTAGTGTTATTAATAATGGGAGTAGCCTGAGCAAATTAAAATACTTCCCATAGCCAAGAGGATACCAACATTCTACAACAGAACTGTTAACCAAGTTTGAAAAACTTGTGACTTCATGAGCTTCAGTAAATTAAGAATTTGAAATTGTTTTTATTAAAATGTACATATGTTTTGTATATTAAAATTATGCACTCACAGTGTGTATTTTTACATTTATTAATCAGAATATGGATTAAAATAAATTTAATTTTCCTACTTTGATTGTGTTTTTTCACTCTTATTCAAAAAATACCCTTATGTTGTTTTTTTTATTAATTGTGGGGTTTAAAAGCATAATTTTAATTCTAACAAAAATTCCAGTTTGACCTGAATAAATGGAAAATAATCCATTAGAAAACTAGGAAACATTAATTAATGCACTTCATAGACTTCTAGAAAATTCAGAACGGCTAGTGTCTGGCTACACAGGTTTAGGCAACATATAGAAGTACAGCTCTTCTCATACAGTATGTAAATTTCAGGGTCAAAAAACAACAGTAGTGGGGAGCCAAGTTCTGAATCCAAGAGAAGGAGCCAACCCACACTGTACGCTTTACTGTTAATTCAGGATGGATACTTATCCAAGGGTTTTGGTACAGCTGAGGGAAATAACAGTACAGAGCCTTTTCCGAACTCCTTATCAATATCAGCAGAATGATAGAGGAACAACTGTCAACACAAGTATTTCCTGTGTGTTTGCCTTTTAAAAAAAAATGCATGCTTGTGAAATCAGGTTTGGCTATGGTTCAGTGCTAGATGGCTGCCTTGTGAAACCCATACCCTCAAGTCATATATCCAAGCACAAGACTAATCACTTGTGACTTGTGACATCAAATAATTATGAATACTTCACAGTGCTTTGCAGGCCAGGAAAAATGCTGAAGTGCACAGAATGGTATTCTTACATTTTTTGAAAAAAGACAACTGATTATGTGTTGCAAATAGGAGCTAACATCTGTGTAGCTACACCTGCATATACTATAAATACATAATATTTTTAAATGTTTATATATCATTTTTTATAAAAATTTAGATATACCATTGTAACACTTTTCTGACCTAATTGATAGAGTCAGCATATTTAAGGCATTTCATCACAGTGTATTTTTTTTTTTATAAATAATTTTGAATATTTGGTGACTGGTATAATTTTATAATTTTAATGTTTCAGGTTTTATGTTTAAAATATACACAGTGAACTTCAGTTATTTTTCTTTTGTGTAACTATTAACACAAAGTGCTTCCAGAATACTGTATGCCATTTATTTTATTTTTAGTAGTAGCCACTGTCATAAATTAAACTTCTCTATATAGATGCAGTATTATTGTATCTTACATCCTGGTAGCAGTCTCTATAAATTAATGATGGTCCCAAAATAATGATGTTTCCAAACAGATTTTTCCTTAAAGAGGAATGTGATATGCAAAGTTTTTTTGACTAGGGTTCTGTACACTTCCTCATCTTTAAGCTCAGAACAGGTATAAAGATTAGTCTAAGGACTACTGTTAACAACTGTAAGATCAGCAATAAAACTGAGTGTCTGATGCACCATATGTGTCTTATCTAGAATTGGACCTTTCAGTTTATATCACACTTTTTACAGCTGTACTCTTTCGGTTCCATTTGTCAATTATTTATTTTTGGTTTGTCTTCTTTAATTTCTAGAAAACAGATGCGACTATACTAGATTTAATTTCTCCTTGAGGTGTAGTCAACAACTAAAACATACTAATTCAATAAATGCTGACTTAATCACTGGTATTATACTCAAAGACATTAAAGAACATTTTCTGTGGTAACCCATTTAATATGATAAATAGAAAGTACATTCCAGATCCACTTTTCCCTTTTAGTTAGAAACTGTTGACAGAATCAGTGTCCAGTAATTAAAAATACTGGGATGTAAGAGAAAAAAATGTATACATTAATTTCATACATGCATATTTTAATGTATTCATGAGATACAAGTGTGTTTTTGTCTGTTCAGAGGAGACATTGCAAAATTTTATCTTAGAGTGAGATAATTTGAGCTTGCCAGTAGGCAACACACACATTCTAAAGGTGTTATATTTATAAGTAGAATTTTAAGTCAAACATCTGTATCCCTCTGGCTAATCTGTCTTGAAAGTCTGTCACTATGAACATTAGAAAAAATGTTTATGTTAAGTTGGATAGTTTTTACTATTTAAAGCTTTAAGAAAATACTTGGATTGATTATCTTGAGGGATAATTTATGGCTTTGAGACATTTTTTTCTAATTTAAGGTAAAATCATTCTTTCTATTAATTACACTGAGTTTTAAGTTTCATGATTTTTTAATAAAATACATTGTAAAATTTTTAAAAGGGATACAGGTAAGTTTTTATAGAACAAGTATGGATCTGAAAACATTCGGTGTGAACCTGCTAAAGCCAATATAGCCATTCAGAATTTGTATAGTTCTTTGTTTCATTTCTGAGTTTCAAACACTGCAGATTAGAAACAATCATTAATGTTTTGCAGGTAGACTTTGAGTGCAAAATATAATTTTGAATATTCTAAAATATACACATTTAAGTGTGATTGTCAGGTTGTGTATGTGTGGGTCCTGCCTTATCCTCAGTGCTCCAATGAAAAGCTTTGGCCCAGTTGATTCTTAACTAAATTAAGTATGAGAATGTTATGAATGTTGTGTAATAAAATGCTATATGCAGGTAAAATATTGAATATTATGAAACATGATATTCAAAATTAAACACTTATTGAAGTATTTTATTTAATGCATTGTAATAGCAAAAAAATCAGTATTTTTTTTCTGTAATCAAATAGCAATTATTTAAAAATTATCATCACTGAGGAATTATCATAGAAAAATGTAAAACTGACAAATATGTGGGTGATAAGCCATTTCATTATGAATTAATTGCTAATAATAAATTCTTAAAATCGTCTAATATCAAAATAGTTTACTGTAACCTGTTACAATGTATTTAATTATTTAACAGTCTTCTTTCATAGTGTATAAACATTGAATATATTAAAATGATTAATATGTACTTTATATATAGAGAAAAAAGGAATATTTAATGTGTAACACAATATTTACTTCAGTGAAAACATTTCAACCAAAAGACGTCCATGCCTTTAAATACTGTAATTAAAAAATCTGAGATCTTGGAGTTTGAGCTGTTTCCCAATTTCAGGTTTTCGTCTCGTACACCTGAGACAGTTCTGAGTTGTAGATTAGATAGAGCACTAAATATTCCAGCACTAAATTTATCACTGCTTCTGCCTCTTCATTTTTATACTTTG
This sequence comes from Polypterus bichir lapradei, assembly GCA_026402145.1. Lineage (NCBI taxonomy): Eukaryota > Metazoa > Chordata > Cladistia > Polypteriformes > Polypteridae > Polypterus > Polypterus bichir. The sequence continues at coordinate 1,669,911 of JANRMT010062836.1, forward strand.
TTCTTTAATAACAAGCACTTGGTGTGCATAAACATGAAAACAACAAGTACATTACCTCATAGAACCAGGCTAACTGTGTGCATTTACAATAGACATGGGAAATCTAATCTAAGCAAAATATGTATATGTATCCAGCCATTCTCTGAACATGCCTTTTGAATCATGGAGACAAAAGTGAACTCAACCTGTTTTCACAAAGCAGAAGAAATAAACAGGACTATAATGTTTATCTATCACATAACATTAACCCACCCATGCTCAGTAATTCCAGGATGATTTAATCTTTCATTCACATCTATGGCGTATAGGATGAAACTGGAATACTTAGAGATATTTCACAAGTGCATTGAGTGTGACTGGGTTGGGACTGAACCCAGGTGTGAGTTACTGTGTCATATAAGTACTATACTACTCTCACATTGCACAACAATTGGCAAAAAATTCCAGTATTTCTTGCCTAATGCTCAGGATTTTTTTATACAATTTGGATGATTGTTAGAACACTGCATCCATATAGGCATAAAACACATACTAAGTATTTTTTGCAAAAACAAAAAAATTAAATGCATGCATGCATGCTGTCAGTCATGACCATAACAGAATACATAGAGTTGTATTTATTAATATGTTAAAATTATTTGTACTCTCAAGTGTCTAACTCTGGCCACATAGATGACATGTATCACCTCAGGTGCAGGAAAGTGTCTCTGAGATTTTACAATTAAAATATAAACAGCTGGAAATATGTTTTTCACAAACATTAATGAGATTTTTACCTGCTTACAAAAGGTGATAAAGTTCACAGTCTGCTTCAAAAAAAAAAAAAGATAGTACAGCTAGTAATGGGTGTTACAAATGCTAAGAAATTTTACTTTTTAATTCCTTGAGAACCTGGATGTTTCTTTTTGATCACTGGGAGTCTTTAGCCTAATTCAGATTTTATGGGTACCTTTAAATAAATGAATATATTAATTACACATCTTGATTGCCACTTACTCTGCCTGCACCATTTCCTGAATCTGTATTCTCTGGGCCAAATTTATTTTCGAATGTGTCTCGTCTGTTGTGAGAGGTGGATGTCTGAGATGTTGCTCCACTGGCATCTGTGTTATTTAGCTTTTATATTATCTGTCCAAGATAGCCTGTATTTAGTTAACCCGAGAAGATTTAATTACAAGTATATTAAAAGCATGAGCAGGAGACTAAGGAATCAGAAAGTGAAGGAAAAGGTAGCCAAATGTACATCAACGTCTAAGCCGGTCTCAAGTTCATAATACAGCCTACCACAGAGTTGGACAAGACAAGTGCAGTGATGGATAAGCCAGGACATCACACTGCAGCATCTTCTCCAGCCAACAGCCAATGTGGAAGCAAAACTGCAGGTGAGGTGGGTATTGTGAATTTGTCGATCTTGTCTATCTCATATTGATTGGATTAGATTGGATATTGAAACCGAGTACAGCCTCTTTATCCCCACTGTCAATTATGATGAACACTCCCTGTGAGTCAATGGAATCAACTCCAACAGGATAGATAACTCCGCCTTTGAAGCAAGGAGACGATGGAAACAAGCTATCCACACTCGGAGAAAACATAAATGATGTAAAGTAGGATATATGAATATACAGAAGAGAATAGACAGAACTGACATTAGAATGGACAGCAAAATAGACCATCTGGATCAGGATATAAAAGATCAGTAGGTATATTTAAGCAATAAATTTGATGTAAGCCTTGAAAAAATCTAGCAAGAATTGATAAAAAAATTGAGGAAAATTTTAGCAAAATTGAGAATAAAATAAGAGTACTCTGTGATCACCTAGAAGAAGTTAAGCAAACGTTTAGAATTTACATTGAAGAAGTTAAAAAATTGACATCCGCGACTCACAAAACAGCAACTGCTGTAGAATTCAAGCGCAAAGTGCTTGGTGATAAATTATCCTGTGTTTGAAGGTAGATGTAAAAGGAACAACATCAGAATCGAAGGTCTCCCTGAAAACTGTGAAAGTCCAAACCCAGTAAAATTCATAGCTGAATTATTTTTTAAAATAATAGGTGAGGATGCTTAAATGCAACACTCAGATCTCGGCAGCTTATCGCATACGTAGCTTGAATGGCTCAAAACCGAGAAGGCTGATTGTCCGATTTGACAAACTACGTGTTAAAGAAAACTTGATGAAAAAAATGTTGGTGGTGGTGCAGTTTTTAGGGGGACAAACTGAAACAGCACTTATCTATTATAAAATGCCTTTCATATCTATCTATCTATCTATCTATCTATCTATCTATCTATCTATCTAT
>JANRMT010062836.1:1672221-1690348 GCA_026402145.1 Polypterus bichir lapradei
TATCTATCTATCTATCTATCTATCTATCTATCTATCTATCTATCTATCTATCTATCTATCATACTGTGTCTTTCACATCTATCTATTATACATTGCCTTTTTCTGAAGCCATGCTTCCCAGTTTATCATTTACCACTCCCACAGAGTCATTCCCAACCTAATGTTATTCTATGCTTTCTGCCAGTCTGCCCAATCCTATGCAAGTTTGTCATTTTTTTGCTATTATTTTGATCTTGTTCTGTGTAGCTTGCTTTTTGCGATGTATCCTAATAATGACTATTAAAAAGATATAGAGCAGACACCTTGGAAAACAGCATCGAATGATGACAAGCTGAAACTACTTTAGCATCAGACCCACTAATTAGTAAATAATGGATTAAATAACCAGAAACTTGGAAAAGAACAATGAAAATCAAGATGAAAATATTATCTATACTAATAAACGGCAAAGCCCTCACTCACTCACTCACTCACTCACTCACTCACTCACTCACTCACTCACTCACTCACTGACTGACTCATCACTAATTCTCCAACTTCCCGTGTAGGTAGAAGGCTGAAATTTGGCAGGCTTATTCCTTACAGCTTCCTTACAAAAGCTGGGCAGGTTTCATTTCAAAATTCTATGCATAATGGTCATAACTGGAAGGTATTTTTCTCCATTTACTGTAATGGAGTTGAGCTTGACCGCCGTGGGGGCGGAGTTTCGTGTGACATCATTACGCCGCCCACGTAATCACGTGAACTGACTGTCAACGCACTATGTAGAAAACCAGGAAGAGCTCCAAAATACGCTGAACAAAACATGCATTATATAATTGAGAAGGCAGCGAAACATTAAGAAGCGAGCGAGTGACATACTACCATATTCATCAGTACAGCTACTTCGGAAACAAAGCGAGGTATAAACCTAAACTTTAAATTAACTTAATAGACAGGCTGCCGCTGGTGCTTTTCGTGCCCACGGGTAATGCGGGATACAAGTTTAATGAGAGGACGCAGGATATAAACGAGAGTTTTGATCACTTTGTAACTAAGTTAAAATTGCAGGTGAAGGGGTGTGCTTATGCAAATTCCGAGAGACTGTGTTTGTGGGGGATTGACAGTTAAGGCGGGTGGGGGAGTCACGTCATCATCTCCCCTCCCATTTACCTCATTTCGCTCTGAGCTGAGCTCCGCGGCTAACGCCGTCTTCCGAAGCAACTTCGTCACACTGCCACCAAATACAGAGAAATCCACAAGTTAATACACACTCTGTCTCTAGACTTTCTCCACACTGAATCCTCCAGGCACTACTTACAAAAGGTTACATTGACAATCGTGTTACGTTATTTTTAAAATGTTTAATTTTCTTAGCACAAGCACAGCTGAGAAGCTTCGATGCATGTGCTCCATAACGCGTTAAAAAATAATGCATTTAATCACACTTTGCATTACAATCAAAGGGGAACTTTTGTCAATGCATGATTTCCTGGTACACCGATAACATTGATTAGCGCATCCCAATTCATTTTAGCCTCGCACCACCTTGGTTTGAGAAGAAGTATGAAAAGATATGAGGTTAACACACAAAAACAGATCACCAATTCAAGCTTTATGAATAATCGATTCGCCATCAATAATTGTTTTGGTAAAGCCATACTCAGTGTAATCCTCCTTCCATTTTATAATTTTTCCGCCACTAGCCATGATTAAATGAACGGTAAAAAAGTAAGAGCGAAGCGACGGTGACTTATTTAGGCAGGCATGTATATGACAGCAACACTCATGACAATCATGTTACGTTATTATTAAAATGTTTCATTTTCTTTTTCATTACTTCTTTAACCCATTACTTCTCCGCTGCGAGGCGCGGGTATTTTGTATATGAATGACCTCCAAAGAGCACGGAGACTTTTGATCATGTGAACGTGTCTGCAAAAACTGGCGTCTCCTGCCCAGCCAAAGTCGAGCAGCCGGCGCGCGCGCATAGCTGTGCCGGCCTTTCACACGCTGACTGCGCTTCTGCGGCAAAATAATATTAAGGCGCTTCGCACTTTATTTTGCACGTATACGATTATGAGGTCGTCAGCTCTTATGAAGACACGCACAGGAGTGAAGGACTGACAGTGCCATCACAGCCGATTAATAGCTGGGACGTCTCACCAGTCTGCACAAGACCCACCGCGACTGTCCCCAAAAGGCGCTCATATCGTCAGCGAACACATCTCTCTATACTATATAAAAGAAAAGAAAAAGGCAACTTTCCTTTCTTTACACCTTTTTTCCGTTTATCCCAAACCAAAGCCTTTCTCTCTTAACACTGCAGAGGACACAAAACTAATTTTCTTTAATTGCTGGTAAGGCACATTATTAGGGGCAGAAATTTGGACTTTCACATAGAAAATGTAATTTCTATACCACAGCCGTCGTGTAGCGCCTTTCAAAAGGGATCTATTACCGAGAGATGATCCATATACATTTTAGCTGCTGTTAGTACTACTTACCTCTTCTGTTATACCGTCTTTAAAATGTAGTTTACCCGCAACCACTCCAGTAGTGCTCAATGTACCTTTACTTCTTAAAACGTTAATGTTTTACTGTTTAATAACTTATAGACTACATTTTATTATTTTTCCCTTGCACTCAGTGATCAAAGCTATACACACACATATAGACACATACACATATATATATATATATATACACATATATTTATATATACCTGTGTGTATGTTTGTATGTATGTGTATACACACACACACACACACATAACACACACACAAATTATATATATGTGTGTGTCTGTGTATGTATGTATGTATATGTGTGTGTATATATGATGTGTGTATATATATACATATATACACAACAATTACATTAACAATCAAGTTACGTTATTTTTAAAATTTTTCCTTTTCTTTTTCATAACTTCTTTAACACAGTACTTCTCCGCTGCGAAGCGTGGGTATTTTTATATATATATATATATATATATATATATATATATAGATATATATATATATAGATATAGGAACAACACTCATATCAATGACAAAACAATTACATTAACAATCATGTTACGTTATTTTTTAAATTTTTCCTTTTCTTTTTCATACCTTCTTTAACACACTACTTCTCCGCTGCGAAGCGCGGGTATTCTGCTAGTTAAAAATATAACTGCATAGTACATTTTAATAAAAATTTACCAAACTTAGATTTGTGATTTTTATATTGACTCCAAAACATAGAAATTGGGTAATAGCAGATTACTTAATTAGGCTAGCAGTTCAATTAAAAACAGAAGTCGGTTGGAACAAAAACCTGCAGCCACAGTGGTTCCTCAGGGCTGAGAATGAGAACCACTGGTCTTGATAAGTGGCACACCTTTCAGTCAGTCATCAGTCATTGTCCAACCTGCTATATCCTAACACAGGTTCACGGGGGTCTGCTAGAGCCAGTCCCAGCCAACACAGGGCACAAGGCAGGTACAGACCTCAGGCATGGCGCCAGCCCAGCGCAGGGCAAACACACACACACCAAGCACACACTAGGGACAATTTAGGATCGCCCAGTGCACCTAACCTGAATGTCTTTGGACTGTGGGAGGAAACTGGAGCACCCGGAGGAAACCCATGCAGACACGGGGAGAACATGCAAACTCCATGCAGGGAGGACCCGAGAAGCAAACCCATGTCTCCTTACTGCGAGGCAGCAGCGCTACCACAGCGAAGTGGCACACTTTTTGTAACCAAAAACATCCCAAGGCATACCATTATCTTACTAGCCACAAACACATTATATTGTATTTGTGAATTGGAATGTCAAAGGTCTGAATCACTATGTAATGACAAAAAAGTATTTTCTCACCTAAAAAACCTAAATGTCAAGATAGCATTTTACAGGTCCCTCACTTAATAAGTAAGGACCAGTTTTGGTTGCAAAGAGATTGGATTAGCCAAATCTTTCACTCTGAAAAAGAAAAACAGAGGTGTGGGAATCTAATGCATAACAAGTCTCATTTATAGTATCAGGTGTATTTGATTCTGAAGGGTGGTATGTCATGGTGATGTGTAATTTCTTTAAATCTAAAGTAACCAGCAAACCTGCGATTCTCAAAAGAATCGCAAATCCAAGAATGGCAATCACTTTCTGTTCCCTCCTGTATTTGGAGGGAAGAAAAATCATTGAGGGTGGGTGCATCCTGAGAAAGTTTTCATTTATTAATTAAACATATTTGTACTAAAGCGGTTTCTTTTTGGAGCCGTGACTCATCTGGTTCTGGTGTTTCAGAAGTGCGTTGTAGGCACCTGTGTTCATTGCTTATATCTATGCGGTCTCGTTTTTGTTTTTCTATGGCTGTGTCGTTAGCTAGAAGTCGTTTGCTGACAGCGGCGGATTCGCGTGCTGAAGTGACCATGGCAGCGGATCCTGGCTTGGAGGGCTACAATACTACACGAAGCTGGTGTGAGCGGTCGCGTTCAGGTGGCGGTAGTAGTGTGTACGGCTTGCTTGTGGCCTCTGGCATCTGTGCATATATACAACCAGGCGTGCACGCTTTACATAATGTTTAGTTTACAGGTAGTGTTGTGTTGTTTGGGCGCCACCTACTGATTCTGGGAAGCTGCTGGGTTTGACTCTGGGGCGCTGAGGCGCAGTGTACATGCGCGTTCGGTGCATCTGGCATCCGTGCATATATACAACCTTCGTTTAGTAATACAGATTATGGTAAATATCTATGCAGCTAATGTCGATGATAGAGATTTCATTCAAAATGTATTTGCATCTATTCCATTAATATTATAATGCCTGGAGTTTTTAATTGTGTTTTAAATCCAGACCTGGATAGGCCTTCAGCTACATTGGTAATAACATCTAATACTGATAATACTTATTAGACCCATGGGGATTTTTAAATCCAAACTCAAGAACATATTCCATCTTCTCATCAGTACATTATACCTGTAGTTACTTGCCATCACTGATGGAGATAAAATCATTGACCATAAAAATATAAACCACACGTGTAAAACTAATGAGTTTTTTTATGCATTACAAATACCACAGCTAGATACTCTTAGTACAGAGGAATTGTAAAAAACCCTTTCACTCTCAGAATTACTGGAATCTATAAACTCACTCCAATGTGGTAAAGCAGCAGGCTCTAATGGCTACCCAGTGGAATTTTATAAAAATTTTCAAATAAGTTAGCTCTGCTGTTATTAACAATGTTTATAGAAGCCAGAGACAACAAAATACTACCTCAAACCTTTTACCAAGCATTAGTTACCGTCTTTCCAAAGAAAAATAAGGACTTCTGAATAAGGATGTTAAGATACTCTCCAAAGTTCTACCTAGAAGGATTGAGAGAGTGCTTCCTTTTATAATATCACAGGACCAAACTGGATTTATTAAAGGAAGACACTTAGCTTCTAATCTTTGATGTTTGTTTAAAGTAATATTCACCCATAATATCTAATACACTAGATGCGCTAATGCCGTTGAAAGTTTAACACTCCCCTCAACACCCAGCCGTAGGTCTGGGTACTTGGTTCATATCTTTACAAAAAAATCTTAAAACATACCCATTTTAGAAGGCAATTAATATATACTGAACATTTTCTACCCTTTCTTCAACTCTGACTTTTTTCAATGTTTTCATATTGTTTGTGACATTACTGTGTAGAACTGTTACTGATGTTCTTATTTTAGATCGAGAACATTCTCATCCATTGTTTTTGTATTGAGAATATAAATTATGCATGTGTATTGAGATGGATTTGTAGGAACATTTTTGAAAGATTCTGCTTTTTAGATTGATGACTCTAAAGTATGGTTGTGGGGTGTGGGGTGTGACTTTCTAGCACCGTGAAATGTATTAAGAATATTCAGGAAATTTAATGATGGCTGTATGAACAGTTTACAATTTTTATTGTGCTTGATTTTATGTAGTGATGATATTTTAAACTTTATACTGATTTTTTTATCTGAATATGTGTTATGTGTATCAGTGGCATAGCGTAGTGGGGGCGGCAGGGGCGGCCCGCCCCGGGCGGCACTTTTAGCGGGCGGCAAAGAATTACTGTATATTTTAGTCTTTTAAATTGAAATACCTAAATAAGGGGGCGGCGAAATTTTCCTCCGCCCCGGGCGGCTGACACCCACGCTACGCCACTGATGTGCATTCATCATGGGAAAGGCAGGTAATTTCACATTTTACTTTTTATTCTGAGTAAAATGACTCCTTTTAAGAACTAAGTGGAAAATAACCATTTAAAGAATTCTGTCATTTTTGTTTTGTGTAAGAAATACTGTTAACATGGGAATTTTCTTAAAAGGTCTCTTCTACATCTACATTTTTCACATATAAACATATTAATGTGTACATATAATTTGTATGTGAGTGTGACTTGTGTTCAACTGGCATTCTATCCAAGTTCATTTCTTGTTTTTTGGATGCTGTTGCCTGCAACTCTAAATAGACAAAGAGTTCATAAAGTGGGTGTTTTTGTGATATTGTCCAAAGTCATACAAATGAGAAGCCATGTACATGCAAGAATGACAAGGAAAAAGGAGTGTAGATGCCAAATCAAGATCTTTGTTATTCTTAGTGGTTTTGTTTTTGAGTATAAACTTACATATGTCGTGTGGCAAGCGGCTGGGGGCGGTACCCAGCCAGGACACCCGGAAGGACTGGAAGAGGGACTACGCCTCCTCCAGACCACGAGAGGGCAGCCACCCTGGTTGATATGGGGACCATGGGAACACAGCATGGAAGCTCAACCCTATAGCGGCCCATGGTCACCGCTGGGGGTGCCCAGATGCCTGAAAAGCCCTGGCCATCAGCACTTCCGCCACACCAAGAGGTGCTGGCGGAAGGATTACCAGGGACACCCGGAGTGCTTCCGGGTGCTCGTGCGGCACTTCCACCACACCAGGAAGTGCCACCGGAAACTCATCAGGAGGCATCTGGGGCACCTCCGGGTGAATATAAAAGGGGCCGCCTCCCTCCATTCAATAGCTGGAGTTGGGTGGAAGAGGACAGAGCTCGGTGGAGAGGAGTGGAGGCGGTCAGGAGAAAAGGAATTGAAGAGAGAGGCCTGGACTACGGGTGATTGGTGCAGGGGCACTGGGTTGTGCGTGAGCACTTGTAAATAGAAAACATGAATAAACGTGTGTTTGGGTTTGTACCATCGGTGTCTGCCTGCCTGTGTCCGGGCTGCTTTCCACAGTGGTTAAGGAACCAAGGTGACACTTTTCTTTTAAACCTAATTTTATCTTAGGGCCAGAAGACCACACAACCTTCCAAAAAAAGTAGCTACTGTGTTTTGATTAATGATTTAAGACCAATGCTCACGGTACATAACTATAATGGTTTGCAAATGAACATGAGGTTACATGTCTGTATCGGTTGCATATACAAATTTGGGTGATAAGAGAAATTTCCTAAAATCACCATTTTAGATAGTTACTATATATAACTCTCAATTATATGCAAACAGATTGATGATGCCCCCTTTTCAGAACTCTTTGCCTCTTTGATTTCTTTTGTCAAGATCATTGATCTCAACATTGAAATTCTCAAGACAATCCACTTCCACAATATTTGAAAATCCTATCCATTCATACATTTTCAGAAGCCATTTTTCCCCACTGCAGAGTTTTGTCAGCATCATTCAAAAGGAAGTAACCCTGGAAAGTCAGACTGTCAAAGTACCTGCTCATATAAACATTCATACTTGCTTGCATTATGCCATTTTTTAGATGACAGTTAAACTAAAATTAATATTTAGGTTGTAAAATAGGACCAGAGTACCCAAACTCAGTCAGACCTGGAGAGAACTGACAAACTTCACATAGACAGTAACTTGTCAGGGAATTGTACCCGAGTCTTTGGAACAAAAATCACTGTGCCATCATGCCACTGTTTTTTTTTTTCTTACTGTGTTCTATAGTTATTATATCATAAGCAGAGATATATTCATTAAGGTTCTGTGGCTGTTCAATGAATACTTTGGTCTTTTGTATTGAAAATAAAAGTACATGACAGTCATACTTAAATGCTGCCAATGTAATTCATAGAAGTGGAAAGCTAATAACTTTATTGTGTACATTGTCAGCCTTTTTACGGTCACGTTTCATAAAATTACAAGGAAACAATTTTGTACCGGAAATACAAATAGTCCATACCAGCCTGTTTTTCTTGTAAGTGGTTAATAAACACTGGAATTCAATTGAGAAAACACCCTAATGTACTGTACACAACATCATTTGTTAAATCAGTCAAGGTAATTCAAAGTAATTGCTTTCCTTTTTGTTCATAAAACAGCCTGCTCTCTGGCTCAAATGAAGCAGTATGTGGCTTTCCTTTATGACCTCCTACCTTGCTTCCTTTAAGGACTGAAAAAATAGTGAATTTTGTTTACTATTAAATATTATATCCTGCAAGCTTTCTTTTTTAGTTCCTTCTATTTTACACTTAATATCTATAGTCAGTGCCTACAAGTAGTGTGTAAAATCTGCACAAACAGAACTCATTATGCAATATTTTTCTAAATCTTTATTTTTTCTTTGTTTGCTTTGCAACATACAATGTTATGATACCTGCCAACAGGTTTAGCCACACATGTAAATATATGTGTATATATTTTTTTCTCTGTGTGCACATTAAATTCTAATTTTGTCAATGGCATGACATTTATGGTTTTGTTATATTTGAATTGTAAGATTCTAGTGGCACAGTGATTTATACTGTTGCCTTATCAATTTAGCATTTTGGGTTTGAATTCCATGCATATTTGTTGTTGGTGTGAAGTTAATTTATTCTTTCTGCTGCAGTGAGTCTTTTTCTACAAGTTGTCTGTTTTTTTCTCTTATATTCTAAAGTAACTTATGTCAGAATAACTTGAAATTGTAATTTGACTCAAAGTGGGTATGTACATCTCTCTGGCTAATCTGGTAGATTTATTTTTCCATTTCATATTTGGAATTAGAATATTGACTGTTATATATTTATATTGTAGTAGGAGAACAGGCAAGCTGGCCAGGTCATAGGATGATTTATTACCTGGCCAGGAGGCCAATGCAATGACATTAGCAAATTGGCTGGCAGGGCGAGAAAATAAATTTGTACCTGGCTGGTATGGTTTAATTGATGTGCTGATAAAAGCAGAGGATCAAGATTTGTTCCTTCTCTCATACGTTAGGAGGCAGTGGTCCTTGTATGGTAATCTAGTTGGGACGCCCACAGGGTGCTTGGGATTTGGAGTCTGGTAGTACAGCCCTGTCAGGATCCCTGGGTATCGATAAAGGGCGGTGTTGAGGAATGGATTCCCTACTTTTTCTATGGCCTGAAAGTGCTTCCTCGAAGACTCCACATGACACCAGAAGCATTCCCGGGTCCAACTTAGGAGGAGTCCGCTGCCTCACATCGGGGAGTCAGAGTCTGGAAGCATCAGGCAACACTCAACGGAGGTAGAAAAGGAGGAAGGATTGTTTAATTTGTCTTGTTATTGTGGTTGATAGCAAGAGAGGATTGTGAAGAGGTGCTTTTATGTTATTATAAAAATGTATGTTGTATTGCTGTTTCTTGGGTTTGGAGCTCAATGGTACCCCCTTGTTGTCACTATTTAGAAAACAGTTTTTTGAATATACATCTCACATGTCTTTTTTATATTTACATTGTGCAAGTTAGCTTGTTTGGGGAATGTGAATAAGTCCATTGTTAGTGAATGTGTGAATGCACCTAAATGTGCCCTGGGATGGTCTGGAACACAGTCCAGGGCTGGTTCCTGTCTAGCATCTGGTGCCTATGGGATAGGATTCAGGTCTATCTCTGTCCATCCACGTTTCTTATTCCAGTTGGCAGCTGCTTGCAAATAGCAAGAATATAATGAAAAAGTGCTCTCTCATTATAATGTGGAGTACAGTTCCATTATAAAATGTACACATACACATTTACATTCACACTTTAGTGACTAAATGGTACCAGTCAGTCTAATTTGCAGTGTTTCCTTTGGATACCCATGTGAGCAAGGGAAGAGCCTATGGACTCACTAATAGGTACCATGTCATGAATGAATATAGCTCCTCCCAACTTTTCCACACAGTGTGGAAAATCAAATTAAACATTGTGAGACACTGTGTGAGACTGAATATCAGCTCCTAAAAGGTGTGCCTAAGTGTACTTGAGTATGTCATAAAATGGATCACCCAGGGATAGTTTTTGGTTTTGTCCTGTTTGCATCAGTCTTGATAAGTGGCACACTTTTCAGTCAGTCAGTCAGTCAGTCATCAGTCATTGTCCAACCTGCTGTATCCTAACACAGGGTCACGGGGGTCAGCTGGATCCAATCCCAGCCAACACAGGGCACAAGGCAGGAACAGACCTCAGGCATGGCGCCAGTCCACCGCAGGGCTCACACGCACACACACCAAGCACACACTAGGGACAATTTAGGATCTCCCAATGCACCTAACCTGAATGTCTTTGGACTGTGGGAGGAAACTGGAACACCCGGAGGAAACCCATGCAGACACTGGGAGAACTTGCAGATTCCACACAGGGAGCGAACCCGGGTCTCCTAACTGCGAGGCAGCAGCGCTACCCACTGCCCCACCGTGCCGCTCCTGTAAAATATGTAATCCTTCAATTGGGTAAATATCTATATTGAGGTGCAGTATTAGTTTTAGTGAAAGGATTAGTTTATTATACAGCTATCATATCTTACTGAGTCCCATTCTAAACAGTAAATAGCTGAGTTGGTGCTTTATAGCTATTCAAGGGGACGGTATGAGAAAATATTTTGTTTTCATTTTTTTTTTGTTGGAGATATCTTAGATCCTTCTTTTACATTTATCGTTATGTAGCAAATTATAACAGATGTAATCCTTTCAAATAAATATCTGAAGTTTATGTTTGAGAAAGAGACTTCCGTAAACTAAACAGAAACCTTAATACTGTAATTAGTATTTATGCAGATGTCTGTCAAAATATTTTTTCACTGATTTGGAGTCAGATTTTTTACAAACATAGAAACCAAGTAGTCTTGTTCTAAGGTAAAATAAAAGCTGTAATTTTACAATGTACTATTGCTCTATCCAGCATTGGTCATGTCATTTGCATTGATTTCAAAGGCTTTACTAGTAAATGCCATACTTCTTTGTTGATACAGTATCTTGGTTATCATTATTCTTATTTGACTACCATCTTTTTACAAGGCAACTTACACCACTTGAGATACAATTGGTTACATTTCTTTTTACAATTGGAGAACATGAATTGCATATGACTACATAGTGTCAGTAGCAGGAATTGAACCACATGAGGGCCTGAAGTCCAAAGGCTTAACCACTACTTAACACTGCCTGCCTGTTATGAAGGAAAGTACTTCATTGTCATGTCTGAAAGAAGTACATTTTTTGACATCTGTTGCATTCTATTGTTCAAACAGTACTTTTTTTGTTTTTTGTTTCATAAATAATGTGTGAAAAACTAAGGGAATTTCCAGCTGAAGATCATCCAGCTTAAATATGTGTCTGTTACAATTGTGTGTGCTTGCTGTTTGCTCAATGTATGTGGTTTCATGTCAGTCTTTCTTCAATTTGTTTTGCAGTGCAATAAGAGCTAACAAAACAGGCAAGCGGAAGACTGTTACTTCCTTTTTGTGGGTTTGGGGAAGGGGCGGAGAGGGCAAAATTTAAAATTTTAGCAGGTTATAGCTTTTTATAGTCAGTTTGTAAATTTAAGCATTTAAATTCGGATAACTTGAATTTGTTTTGGTTACATTTCTTTTCATGTCACCAGCAAATTAAGTACAGTATGTTTGTATTATATTGTCTGAAGGAAATGTAGGCATTTGCTAGTACAGATGAATCAAAAATCTCATTTGTTCTGTTTCAGATATGAGTCATAGCCATGTACATACTATTACATACACATTATGTACATGGCTTTGACAATTACACTTGACAGTTCAAATGCTTCTTGGCACAGCAGCCTCCTTCACACATGAATGTTTTGTACCTGGATTGCATCCTTACTTGAATTACATTTTCAGCTTGTATCTATCTTGTTATTAGTGTCTGAAGTTAGTATATTCATTAATAAATGAAGTAAAAAGCAGACAACTTATATAAAACGCAAAAAATATATTGGCCTACAAGCATAAAAAAAGTCATGTGGGTAACTATAGCTTCTCATATCTTATATAACTTTAGTATATAAGCTTCCATAATTACTGTTTTTTAAAAATTTATATAAAACAGTTATAGTACATCTTACAGTACTGGATTGTAACATACTGCTAAGATACAGTAATACTCATCATTATTAATTGTTTACTTAAACTAAACTCATGACACCATATCATTCTGATTTGAAAAGTAGATCCTGAGGCAGGTTCATTTCTGTATAATATCACTCATATTTTACTAGAGCTCTTAATCATAAAGCACATTAATCAAATGAAATCAAATTGCTTCCAGTCCTTGCCTCTTTTAGATCTTTAACTCATTAAATGTTATGTGCCCACATTAAAACCCACTTCAGCTATATAGCAGATGTAATATTCATTTTTAGATCCTGATTCAATTTTCTAGGTCCAGCTACAAACACCACTACAGAAGCTTTTGAAAAAGGCTTTAAGTCTCAACTAACACAATAACTAAAGCATTGGAAACAGATTGAATAAAACTAATATACAAACCATCTTCTAATTCAGTGGTGTATGATGTATCTGTTTTATAACGATTAAGAATGTCTGGCCCTGAGGTTATCCTAGAACACGTTAGCCTAAAGTCACTGAATTTGACACACCTGAATACTACCATATTTCAGTTTGGAAGATATCATGGGTCTAATGGACATTTGCTTATGTATTGTTAATAATCTGACCCCAAGAAACTGTTAAAAACATGTAATTATGGATATACTGTATGCTCAACTTATGGTAAGATATCGGAAGCTATTGTTGCTTAGAGTTAGTTTTTCTGTGTTCATTGCTCAATTAATTTGCTACTTGTTTTATGTTAGTGGTCTGCTGTTTCTTTACTTTGTTACATTAACACCTGTCATTAATATGTGTCCCTAATCATTGCATAGTGATTCCATGTCATCTTCTGTACATCTATATGCAAAATTTCAAAGAAGCTTCTACTTACACGGCTTTGGTATGCCGATGTAATAACTCATTTGTACGTGGTTATTAATGGGGTCAAGTGCTATCTGATTATGACTGGATCACTATCTTTATTTTTCAAAGTTGTTTATTAACACTGCCTGCCACTGTTTAATGAATTATATCTCATTATATAATATATATATATATAGTGACAGATAGGGGCCGCTGTCGTCCCCTTGAACCCTCAGACCAGACACCAGGTAAAAGTCCAATAATTTGTTTTATTTAGACTATAATGTGCACAAAGCACCCTCCACTCCACTATATTCATAAACAACAATAAATCAATAATCAATACACAATAATCAATCCTCCACTTTCCCAGACGCGTTGATGAATGGCCATATGCCACTATATATATATATATACAGTATATACAGTGGTACCTTGGTATACGTTCGCTTTGGAATAAGTCCAACTTGGTATACGTCCTGTTTGAACGTGAAAAATTTTGCTTGGTATACGACCTTTGTTTGGAATATGACTCGTGTGCTAGAACACTGTGAGCTACCCGTGTTTACTTCTCTCGAGACAAAGCCACGACTGCGCATGAGCGTCAGTACGTCAGCTGCTAGCATTGTGAACAACCAGCGCGCTACCCTTGTTTACCTCTCTCGAGACAAAGCCATGACTGCCCACAAGCGTCAGTACGCTAATTGCTAACATTCAGTGAACAACCCGCATGCTACCCTTGTTTACCTTTCTCGAGACAAAGCCAAAGCTGCCCACTAGCGTCAGTACGCTAGTTGCTAGTATTCAGTGAACAACCTGCGCTATAACTCTCTGTGAATTTTCACGTGATTTTGTGTTTTTTCGCATAAATTTGAATTGATTGTTGAAAAGTATGAAGGTGGCATGCATATCTGGGACTTGGCTGCTGTATACGGTATCTATGATTGTGAAAAACAAAGATGTTATTAAAAAGTAAAGTGAGGTTAAATTTCCATTTATATCATCTAATTGCTTTTGTATTTATGTATTTTAGGATTAAGCAGTGTTTAAACTATTTTATACAACCCCATGAATGCATAATATGCCAATATGCCAATAGGATTTTTTTCATGGGAACGGATTAATAATTTTCCCTTTATTTCTTATGGGAAAAATTCGTTTGGTATACGTCCTGTTTCGTATAAGTCAAAGGATCTGGAACGGATTAAGGATGTACACCGAAGTACCACTGTATATATATACTAGCAGAATACCCGCGCTTTGCAGCGGAGAAGTCCTGTGTTAAAGAAGTTATGAAAAAGAAAAGGAAAAATTTAAAAAATAACGTAACTTGATTGTTAATGTAATTGTTTTGTCATTGATATGAGTGTTGTTGTCATATCTATCTATATATATATATATATATCTATATATATAGCAAAATACCCGCGCTTGGCAGCGGAGAAGTAAAAAGAAAAGGAAACATTTTAATAATAACGTAACATGATTGACAATGTAATTGTTTTGTCATTGTCTTCTTATATGTCATTCGATTTTAAAACAGTACAGAAGCTGTGAGAAAGCTGCTTCCTTGGCGAAGCTCGGAGAACCCTTGAATTAAATAAAAAGGTTGCTTCGTTGTTGAAGCAAGTAAAAAGGACTTTCTTATATGTCGTTCGTTTTTAAAACAGTGCAGAAGCTGTGAGAAAGCTGCTTCCTTCGCAAAGTAAGGAAACGACTGAAGAGACCGCGGGGACGCGGTAAGTGTTCGGCAAGGCAGCTGAAGCGCTGCATTATGGGATCTGTAGTTTATTGTGTTACCAGCGCTTCATATCCCCGGGCCATTAATAACAATAATACAGTATATAAAATGATCTCGCGGGCCGGATATAATTACATGCCGGGCCAGATGTGGCCCGCGGCCCTTGAGTTTGACACATATGGACTAAATAGAACTTGAAAAGATATATTTTTTCAAATGTGATCGCGCAATTCAGATAGAGTTGACGCGCACTACAGCCTGCATGCCTCAATAAGTCATCCTCCCCTCGCTCTTACTTTTTTACCGTTCATCTAATGAATACACTGAGTATGGCTTTACCAAAACAATCATTGATTGCGAATAAAGTATCCATTATTCGAGTATGTAGATCGGGGTATATATATACATATATATATATACCCGCGTATCGCAGCGGAGACGTAGTGTGTTAAAGAAGCTATGAAAAAGAAAAGGGAACATTTTAAAAATAACGTAACATGACTGTCAATATACATTAATTGTTTTGTGAGTTTTACTGAGTGTTGCTGTCATCAAGGATTTGATTATCATTATTTCTTTCAATCAGGTTCATATTTGTAGGATGTGTTGTGTTCAAGTTACATTCCGTGTTTGTCAATCGTTGTAAAGATGACAGGTTTCATTCATCGATTCGTTTCTTACTGCATCAATAAACAGCTCGTCTTCTTCTTTATCTGAGACCTGACACACTGCATGCACGGGTTTTTTTTTTTACACTGTCTTCCTTTAGCGGGACATTGACTTTTTCCACCGTGTGCTTTGTTTCCGTAGTAGCTGCACTTATGAATATGCTTGTATGTATCAGACGCTTCATATTTTTTTGCTGCCTTTTCAATTGTGTAATTCGGTTTTTGTTCAGCGCTCTTTGGAACTGTTGTTTTTTGTCTGTGCACTGCGTCAGTTCACGTGAGCCGCTCGGTGTACATGCATCGAAGTTTCCCAGCTGTGCTGGTGCCATGTCGTGCTATGTCCATGGCTCGAAGTCCCGGCACTTAAAACTTTCTCTCGCAGTTTCGCTGAGTTTGTGCCAAACACCACCCTGACCATGTCATTTTCCTCTGCATAAGCACAGTCCTTCACCCGTGAATATTTACCCGTGGCAGTTTGCTATTGGATTGCCGCTGACGGACGGCCTTATATGGGCAGGCACTAAATTACAAACGCCAGTGGCAGCCTGTCTATGAACTTAATTTAAAGTTTAGGTTTACATCGTGCTTTGTTTCCGAAGTAGCAGAACTCATGAATATGGCTGTATATGTCACTCGCTCGCTTCTTATTGTTTCGCTGCCTTCTCAATTATATAATGCATGTTTTCTTCAGCACTTTTTGGGCCTCTTCCTGGTTTTCTACGTACTGCGTGATTACGTGGGAGGCGTGATGATGTCACACGAAACTCCGCCCCCACGGGTTTCAAGCTCATCTCCATTACAGTAAATGGAGAAAAACAACTTCCAGTTATGACCATTACGCGTAGAATTTCGAAATGAAACCTGCCCAACTTTTGTAAGGAAGCTGTAAGGAATAAGCCTGCCAAATTTCAGCAGGGAAGTTGGAGAATTAGTGATGAGTCAGTCAGTCAGTCAGTCAGTGAGTGAGGGCTTTGCCGTTTATTAGTATAGATAATATAATATACATTATATATATTATATAATATATACAGTATATTAGACAGGCTCATGTCAATCATGGAGAATCCACTGCATCCACTGAAAAGTGTCATCTCCAGACAGAGGAGCAGCTTCAGCGACAGACTGCTGTCACTGTCCTGCTCCACTGACAGACTGAGGCGATCGTTCCCTCCCCACACTATGTGACTCTTCAATTCCACCCGGGGGGTAAACATTAACATTATACAAAGTTATTGTCTGTTATACCTGCTCTTTAATTTAATATTGTTTTTATCAGTTTTCCCTTGGGATTAATACAGTACTGAATCTATCTACAGGAGTGCGGAAATCCAATGCCCGACTCATCCGACATGGGTAAATTGACCGTCGGACAATCGTGTTTTTCTTGTTTCAGATATCCGCAGACAAGTGAAATTTTCTGGAGAAAAAAGAATTATATGTGCTGTGCAGGGCACATTTTTACCACTACTTTCAAATTTTAAACATTTGGGCACATACTTCATGCGGAAACAGTCTTCTTAGGCTATTCTTCAAGTCTCAAATTGGTCTTCAATATTGTTTACAACATGATGGCTGATTTTTCAAAGGGGAAGCACTCTTACAGTCTTAAATAAGTATTTTATCCTACTATTTACACTCTTGGAGATGCTGTCATTTTTTTTTCATGCCAACATTACGATGTAATCTGATAATTTTTCATTATAATTGATAACTTTATATATTATTCATTCATAAAATTCATTGTTTCTACATAAAAATACAGTCATTTTACTTACAATGCAAATGTTTTCACCACATAAAAAACCTTGTTAGGCAATTAATCTATACTGAAATTTGCGGTTTCGCTTAGGTTGTGTTATTGTGGAGTTAAGAAATTTATTACATGACAGCATCAATTTTGATGAGCTGTCTATAGATCATTTTTGATTAGAGAATTTGTCATATAAAACAAGTTGGTTTCGCGCTGTCAGTTTATTAAAAATAAAGAAAACATTCTAACTGTTTCCAAATTTTATGAAATATCTATAAAAATCTTCACTTAGATGTGATTATTTTTTCACGACAACATCCGTAATATTCACTTCTTTGGTAAATCAGTCCAGGAACCATGCAGTTCAGCTCAAGCAGAAATGAACAGCATTCAGCCCATGCTGTCTGAAATGGTAAAGATTCTTGGGGGAGAAAATGTTGCAAGCCAAAAGCTGAAGAACATGGCAGAAAATGAATCAGGACAGTGTTCTGTTATGTAACTGTAATATGTGAAACAGAACTAGTGTAGCTATAATGAAGGCATTGTTTATTAGTGAGTTAAAATGATAAGGGAATCTTTTATATAATGTTCTAGAGCAAGGCGGCAAAATACTACTCCCTGAAAGAACTTTTTCCAGTTTTAAAAGTTTTGGTATCAATAAAAGATCAGAAAAAATAAACTATTTTTCACTTTTGTTATTTGTTTATGGGCAGGTAAATTTAACTGGCAGACAAGTGGATTTTCTAAGTTTACTTGTCCGTGGACAAGTAGAAAAAAAATTGATTTCCACACACCTGATCTATCTATCTATCTATCTATCTATCTATCTATCTATCTATCTATCTATCTATCTATC
>JANRMT010062836.1:1695187-1726949 GCA_026402145.1 Polypterus bichir lapradei
AGCTGTTTATTGATGCAGTAAGAAACGAATCGATGAATGAAACCTGTTATCTTTACAACGATTGACAAACACGGAATGTAACTTGAACACAACACATCCTACAGATATGAACCTGATTGAAAGAAATAATGATAATCAAATCCTTGATGACAGCAACACTCAATAACACTCACAAAACAACATATATATATGTGTGTGTGTGTGTGTGTATATGTAGATATGTATGTATATGTTTATATATGTGCGTGTGTATGTATATATATATGTATTTGTGTGTATATATGTGTGTGTATGTATGTATGTCTGTATGTATATGTATGTGTATATATGTAGATATATATACAGTATGTACTGAAATTTGGCAGGCTTATTCCTTACAGCTTACTTACAGAAGTTAAGCAGGTTTCATTTCGAAATTCTACACGTAACAGTCATAACGGTCGACAACATCCGCCATGTTGAACTTTCTTATTTACGGCCCCATCTTCACGAAATTTGGTAGGCGGCTTCCCTGCGCTAACCGAAACCGATGTACGTACTTATTTCTGTGGTATGACGCCACTGTCGGCTGCCATATTGAACTTCCCAACGTCACTAATTCTCCAACTTCCCGTGTAGGTAGAAGGCTGAAATGTGGCATGCTCATTCCTTACAGCTTACTTACAAAAGTTAAGCAGGTTTCATTTCGAAATTCTACGCGTAATGGTCATAACGGTCAAAAATGTCCGCCATGTTGAACTTTCTTATTTATGGCCCCATCTTCACGAAATTTGGTAGGCGGCTTCCCTGCGCTAACCGAAACCAACGTACATACTTATTTCGGTGGTATGACGCCACTGTCAGCCGCCATATTGAACTTTCTAATGTCACTAATTCTCCAACTTCCCGTGTAGGCAGAAGGATGAAATTTGGCATGCTCATTCCTTACAGCTTACTTACAAAAGTTAAGCAGGTTTCATTTCGAAATTCTACGCGTAATGGTCATAACGGTAGACAACGTTCGCCATGTTGAACTTTCTTATTTATAGCCCCATCTTCACGAAATTTGGTAGGTGGCGTCCCTGTGCTAACCAAAACCGATGTACGTACTTATTTCAGTAGTATGATGCCACTGTCGGCCGCCATATTGAACTTTTCAAAGGTCTTTGTTACTTATGGGCCCATCTTCAAGAAATTTGGTACGTGGGCTCCCAACGCTAACTGAATCCTACTTACGTACATATATACGTCCATAGCCTGCAGCTCAGTCACCGTGTGAGGCGGCGTTGGGTCCCCCATCCCAACGCCTCCCACGTTGTTGGCTGCCTACCTATATAAGGCCGTCCGTTGCTCTGGTCTCTACATTCCCTTCCTTGCTTCGCCACGGGATTCACGTCTCCCTGCTGATAACTACAGCCTTTTTATTTAATCCACGGCTTCTCCGCTGTTTAATTGTTCGTTTATTACAATTATAGTTATTGTTTAGGTATTTTAGACTTACTTTACATTGTTCAGGTACCCATTTCCTTTATCATTCCAACCGTACCCCCATTAACATGTCTATTAAGGTGATCACCATTGATCAAAGAACTGTCACTTACCGAGTGGTTTCCATGCCCGGAGAGGGCACCTGCCTTTTCCATTCTCTGTGTTACATATTGCACTGCCATATCAGGCTCACTCTTGATATCCGGAGGAACATTGTGTCTTATGTATTGAATGACTAGGACAGGTTGAAGATGTGGACTGATGATGGTACAGAAGGTAATTATACTACACAGGAGCACTGTAAGAGTGAAATGCTTAAGCCCTTCACCTATGGTCCTGCATGTGAGTTGAAGGCTCACAAACTAAGCAATAACTAGATATTATTGTGGTACATTTAAAGTGCTACATGTCAATGGTAATTTCACAAACATATACACTGTGTATGTGGTTTTGCTAATAGCATATTGTCATGCCACTGTCATGCAACTAGTGTTTTTCACTTTTACTATTAAAGAATATAATAAATTACCTTCAGCAATCACCTTAGAGTGTATGTCCTTTTTGCTCATCCTGAGAGAGAAAGGGCAGTGTTTTGAACCTGGGATCCAGGCTTGAAGATATGTGGAGCATATTTTTCTCTGTCACACTCATGTATCTCTTGGCCTTCATGAATTGCCTGTTTGATTTCCCGGACGAGTGCTGTTTCACCACAGTATCCTGCTTTTGTTTCGTGAAGTAGCTGCGCATGTAGTGGGACTATCACAGACAATGTCGGCGTGGCTTCTTCAGACATTTTTTGTTGCCTCTTTTAATGGCTTGAGAGCTGCAGCAACTTCTTCTGCGTTGGCGACGTTGGTTTCGTCTAGTGTGCAGATGCCGGCTCCACATTTTCTTACCTCAGCAAAGAGAAGTGCAGTGCAAATGGCTGGTTGTTGCTCCAGGAATCTATTGATCATGTCGAACGCACTATTCCATCGTGTAGCCACGTCCTTTGTCAACTTGTGCGGTGCCAGCTCCAGAAGTTTCTGTTTCTGTTTAAAGACATGATTTGAAGTGGCACTGCGATGAAAAAATCCTGTAATTCTCCGAATTTTCCCCAGCAGATGTGAAACAGACGGCAGCTTCAGAGCTCTCTGTGCCGCGAGGTTGATGGTATGTGCGAAACATTTAACGTGTTGAAAGTTTCCCAGCTGTGCAGCAGCTAGCATGTTAGCAGCGTTATCGGTAACAATTGCTAGGTCAGTGTTTGTGAGCTGCCATTCCTGTGTGGCAGACTGAATGCTCTCCTTTATATGTGCGGCTGTGTGGCTTTTATTTATTGCTGTAGTTTGTAAAACTCGTGACTCAAGCTTCCAGTTGTCTGTAATATAGTGAGCGGTAAAGGTTACATACGACTGGACTGCCCTTGATGTCCATGCATCGCATGTTAAGGCTACTCTTGTTGCTTTCTTCAACGCTTCCGCTACTTTTTTCTTCGTCTCTTCGTATAACAGAGGTATCGCTTTTTCAGCAAAAAGCCGACGGCTTGGTATAGCGTATCTTGGCTCAACTGTTTTCAGCATGTACCGAAAGCCTTCATTTTCAACAACGCTGTAGGGACGCAGATCTTTGGAAATAAAACAGGCTATGGATTAAGTTATTTTCTTTGCCCATTCAGAGTTGGTTGCAATGTGAGTCCTGAGGTTCGTAATGTTTCTAAAATATTTGATTTTAGCTTTACAAATCTTGCATGTGACATGAGTTTTATCAACCTCTTTCTTGCCATCGATGTGGTAGAATCCAAAATGTACCCAAACATCTGCCTTAAATGAGGACGGGGCAGGTTGAATATTCTTTTCCGCTGCGTGTTCCATGGCTTGTCCATCGAATGCTTGCGTGTGTGCGCGCGCACTCACTTTCTTCTTACTCACACCAAGGATTACTATCTGAGCAGAAACTGGCATAGCGCCATCTATAGGATTGACAAACTCCTATCTGGAAAAACAGTTAAACTCGCGCTGTTATAAAATGGGAAATATGAATCGATTTTGTGTCCTGTATGAATCGATTTTGAATCGGTAGAGATAAAATTGCGATTCTTTTGCAAATCGATTTTTTTGCACACCCCTACTTAACTCATTGATTATTTGCATTGCATTTTTTTTTTTGCTCAATGAGTCAGTTCCCCTCTGAGGTTTGCTTTGCTAGTATTAGCTAATACCCTGGAATAAGGCAACACTAAATGTCACGGTGGCAAATGTGCACATTTTTCCTGTAACAAGACAGGAGTTGAGTGTTCACATGCTACCTGCCATGCACTTTATGTTCTAATCAAAAGAGTATGATAGGCTCAGTAGGAGGGAAATTTGCTGTTATGAAAACAGCTTGCAAAGCTGGGTCTTCAACACTGAAGGCAACTGCTGAATTAGTTTCTGTCTCCTGGGAATATGCACCTTGTAATTAACAGGGTGAGTCTTTCCACAACAATCCCTGGACGCTGACAGCTTCTTAGAAAATTTTGCTCCTTGGGGAAATGAGGAGGAGTAGTTTATTTCTAAATACAAAGTTACACAGCCTCCTACTTTTGTGGACAGGTTTTAGACAGGATTCTAAAACCAACATTGCAGACTGGTGATTTATAGACATAAGGTAAAGCATATATGTTAGATATTAAAATATTTGTAAAATACCAGATTGTTTAACATACCCTTATTAACTTTAAACTTCAATATACCAGGTACATTCTCCATAACATTTTTTTAAAAAACTAGGTCATTTAGTAATCAATACAGAAAGTGTGGAGCATATTACAAATTACAATTACAAAACTCAGTCCCAACCCCAGACACTCATGTGTATAGTCGTACTTAGGCAGGAAATAAAAAGAAATAAAACAAAATATTCTGTTCACCTAGTAGACGTTTATTTTAAATACTTTACTTATATTGATCAATATTTTAAACTGTCAGTGTTATTAAGTCTTTATTGTGAATAGGTCCTGGTGGATACAATTAAAGGAAAAGGCTGAAATAAAATGTTTTGAAATGTGCATCACAAAGTTTCATAATACAGTTTAAGCATAAGGGAAAGTGATTATTTAAAAGCAGCCAGTCCAATTTCTAATCCACTTGTACAAACTTGTTTAGAGATATAAACATAGTACCTATACTTTAGTTTTGGTTACACTCAGTTCCAATTGAGTGTAATGGTGATACAATTTGAAAATACTTGGAGAGCATTAGAATGAATGATTTTATGTACAGCATATTGTGTTTGATATATATATATCAAGGATGTGGTATTTTAGTATAATCCATGGCAAATTTGTGATGTTCATATAATAAATAAATAATCAATAGAACTGCCATCCAACAATCTAAATACCATTTTGGAGGCTCACTTGCCAGAAGTAAAATGTTGGACAGATCACTGCAATAAAGTGTCTGTAATATGAAAAGTGAAGTTTTACACTAATTTTCTTATTTCTGCTAATAAATAACCTTAACTTTCACATATGGTATTACATTTGTAAAACTTCTGATGCTGGATAAACCTGGACTGGTCAAAGCAAATAGAGTAAGCGGCTGAATGGGGGAATGGAGGACAAGAGTATGATATTATTATAAGTTACTTTAACAACTTAATTTTTTTTGGAGTATAACCCATTAGAAAGGAACATGAAAGGGTGAAAATATATAACATAACCTGGAACACATGTAAAATATTATGTACTCTGTTGAAATACATTGTACTTTTTGAGGCAGAAATTATGAAAGGTGGAACACCCTAAACCAATCTGAGTAAGTGTATTGGATAAGGACATGGAATGACTTCTGTGTGTCTCTAGTCTCATGCCTATTACTGTATTGGTTTCTGTACCTATAAATTCATATTCCTATATTTGATATTGTCAGATAAACAATCGGCTCAATGATTCAGCTCACTGAAATAAGGATATATATGTAATTCTACTGCATAATTTAGACACTGGACAGAACTCGAAATATGTCTGGATATGTGGATTTTAACCCAAACTGTAAAATTGAAAGGATTTTTATACAGTTTTCTGACCAATGAGGCTGCCCACAAAATCACTAGTTCATATTTTACCATGACAAGTTTCTATCAAACTTCAATTACATATGGCTTAATCTGAAAAATTCTGCATAATCTCTTATAAATTACCTTTTCAAAGGTCAAATTGAAATTGAAAACACGTCTGGAAGTCGGAGGATTGATTTATTGTGTTTATTATTGTGATTTATGAGTATAGTGGAGGAGAGGGTGCTTTGTGCACTGTGGCATTTAAATAAAGTCGATTATTGGACTTTTACCTGGTGTATGGAGTCTTGGACAGGGGTTCAAGGGAGCGATACAGCCCTAATCTGTCACTATATATATATTGTGGCATGCGGCTGGGGGTGGTACCCAGCTGGGACGCCCAAGAGGACCGGAGGAGGGCTTGCGCCTCCTCCAGAGCACGAGACGGGCGACCGCCCTGGTTGCGGTGGAGACCACTGGTGCAGAGCTTGGAAGCTTAATCCTGTAGGGGCCCTTGGTCACCGCCAGGGGGTGCCATGGTGCCTGGAGAACCCTGGAACTCAGCACTTCCGCCACACCCGGAAGTGCTGGAGGGAAGAGGATCGGGGACACCCAGAGTGCTTCCGGGTACACAGCTGGTGCTTCTGCCACACAGGGACGTGTCGGCGGAAGGTTACTGGAGGACACCTGGAGCACATCCAGGTGGCTATAAAAGGGGCCGCCTCCCTCCATTTGATGGCTGGAGTCAGATGAGGAGTGGACAAAGTCTTGCAGGAGAGGTGTGGAGGTGGCCTGAAGAAGAGAGGCACTGGAGAAAGAGGTCTGGACTTTGGGGGATTAGTGCTGGAGCACTGGGTTCTGCACGAACTTGTACATAGTAGCGTGAATAAAATGTGTGTGTTGGGTGACTAAACGGTGTCCGTCTGTCTGTGTCCGGGGCTCGTTCCACAATATATATATATATATAATGTGTAAAATCCACCCATCCATTTTCCAACCCGTTGAATCCGAACACAGGGTCACGGGGGTCTGCTGGAGCCAATCCCAGCCAACACAGGGTGCAAGGCAGGAACCAATCCTGGGCAGGGTGCCAACCCACCGCAGTTGTGTAAAATTATAGTTTGAATTATGCATGTAAAAAGTGGTCTTTTTCTGGAAAATATATAATTCCTTCATTGTTTTAAATTAAATCACATCATGTTGTATCTGTTGCAACTGCCCCTTAGTCAAAGATGGAAGGGCAAAATATAAACTCATCCATGTTAAGAATTATTTGTTCAGATTCTTTAAACACAGTCATACTGTACATGTATTGTAAATTGGATATTTAGAGCACTAATTTCTTAATGTAACTAAATTGCCAAGCAACTAAAAAAAAAAAAAAAAAACTCATCTCCATTGTATCTATTACAGCTGATAATTCACATCCATATTTGTTTTACTCAACCTCAAAGCTCAGAGGGTAATAGAGTGTAAATGAACAGCATTGGCCTTTACTTGCCTCACCTCTGCCTGCCACTCTTTGAACAATAATCTACCCACATGACAATATAAATCTGTCTTTGTGTGTCCACATCAAGCATTAACAGACAGATATTTATTTTAAGACGCAGTCTAGCTCAATTAATGAACTGCTCTAAACAGACTTTAAACTAACAATCAGAAAATTTTTGTTTAAATAAAGACTCTAAAGCTTGTATTTATCATTTAAAAGTGAATGCAAAAATTACATAATTTAAATCCCTACTGTGATTGATTCACATTTAATATATCTTTCCAGTCTAACATTTTCAACAGGAGAACAGCATATTTAACAATGGGAAATACCTTATGATAAATTTTATATCATTCTTTCAACAAAATAATTCATTTTCCATGTGGAAGTGTTGTTTGTGTAATACTTGTCATCATATGGATTTCTGAAAAAAAGCACTTTGTTGATTATTACAAATGTAAATATATATTGTATAGTGAGATTGCAACTGACTGTCATCATTTTTCAATTGCGAATGACACATTTCAGGAACTTTGGTCTTCATTTCAAGGCACAAGTCAGCACTAACAAATCATTTTACCATGATAAATTAATTTAATCTATATGTTCTAAACTTATAAAAAATACATGCATTGAAAATTGCACCAAGATTCTGCATTCATGAAGTCTCTTGATGGGTATGTCAGGAATATGTGCTGGTTCATCTAAACATGATTTTTAAGGACTGGCAGTGATCCAGCTGTATCATCATCTGAACGTTTATAGTTCAGTAACCTGAAATTTATTGGATTACTGAAATTGTTAAAATGGCCTCTGTGTTTCTCTTTCTCAGTTTTTATATTAACACTGAGGAGAGTGTCATACTGTTCAAAAATCTTTCTCCCTTGTGCACTAAAAAGGGCAATAAAATGGCAAAAACAATAATTTGAAAAGACAGTGAATATCATTAGGAACAATTCTAGAACAAGTTATGACTAGAGTGGCTTTCACATGAATTTCACAGAATTATGTTGTCTGAGTAACCCAGAGAATTGACTATAGGAGGATATTTCCACTATTGCATTGGCATTCATTTCAAGCTTTCTGATTTTATTCTGTACTCAGTCTTTATGTCTTTTAAGCTAAGGAAAAAATATGTAATTTAATTCTAAAATAGTTCTCTATTGTAAAATGGTTATAATTCACAGGCCTGCAAAATTCAATGACTTGAAAATTGTCTTCAATATTTCAACTATTCCTTATGTTTTTTGGGGCGCTGAATTCAAAAATAACATCAATTTTTTCCCATCATGTAAGGTTTTCCCACAAAATGATTATGAATAATCTCTGTTGTAAATTATTTTGAAAACAAACATCCAAAATAGAATTAGTAAAAAACTGAAAAATAGAATAAAACAGTATTAAAAAATGGGTTTCTACACATGCACTCAAATGGCGTTTTCACTGTCCTTCAAAACTGAGGTTTTTTATATTTTTTGTCCACGGTTACTCGCTATAGCCCTCAGCAATACACAGCAATCATGCTAACGTTCCACCACCCCGGTACCTCCTTTCCATTTTTTGTGATCTCCTGATGGAACCACTCGCCTTGCTCATCACTCAGCCGATGAATGAGAGTGGAGGAACTGCAGCTTGAGTCTCATTGAACAACCCAGTTCTTCTAAGTTTGTCAATATATTTTCAACGGCAGTCTTAAAGTTTGGTTCTTTATGGTTACCAAGGAATTTGGTGACCACTTCCTTAAATGAAACACAAACTGCTTTTTCCTTCTCATCAGTTTTTGTCTCAAACTGTGGATCTTTCCCCAATGTCAGGACCGACTAATACTCCCTCTTTCAACTTTGCCTCAGGCAATGCTGGGAACTATTTGAAACACTCAAATTCTCTTGAAAGAGCTTTCATGGACTGCTTCATTATCCCAAGTTTGATGTAGAGTGGAGGCAGAAGTACTTTCTTTTGGTCCACAAGATGTGCCCTCACAATGTTTTTACTTCCAGTTTCCAGTGCCACTTGCCTTGGCCAATCCCTTCTTGCCCAGTGTTGGCTTCTGTCTTGACTGTCCTACTCACATAAGAAACAGGGATACAGGGATTGTATATCCTCCTTGCTGTCCCAAAAGCATAGATAGGACTTTTAAATCCCTGCATATAGTCCACTCATGGTCCTTGTATTTCAACTTTGACAGAATCAAGCTCAAATTCTTGTATCACTCTTTCAAGTGTACTGAATGGCCAACGGGTATTGAGGCAAACTTATTGCCATTGTAAAGAAGCACTGCCTTTAGGCTTTGTTTTGAGGAGTCAATGAACAACTTCCATTCCTTCCTGTCATACCCAAATCGAACATTTTCATCAGCCCAGGAACATTGTTGCAGTACACTATCTTCCTCTCGGTTCCTGTACCACGAGAATGAGGTACCTAGTGCCAAAAATTTTTTTTCCTTCAGCCTTGAACCTAGCAACTCGTCTGACTCCTTAGAAAGATCTCTAAATCATGCCATGCTGACAGTGTATGGCACTGCCAGATCTAAACACTAGCGTGGAGAGTTGCTCGCGTACTGAAGTGAGTTTAACTGCAGGTGGAAGTCCCATTTTACTAATGGTGCCAAGAAGAGTTGTGTTGTGGTGCACCAGTCTATTAGCCAGTGAAAGCACTGTGAAGAAGCTGTCTGTTATTACGGTTCTGCCTTTGTCCAGAAATAGCTCCATAAGCTTTATGATCACAGAATCAGAAAGTTTTTGCCCTGGGTTGTAACTCAAAACACAGTTCTCAGCAAAACGTTGCCAGATGTCCGAAATCGCAGCAAATATGTCATTTTTCACACATTCTGCATGGGTGTCTTTGTTATCAAAGCACAAATGCCACATGATAGTCTGATAGCAGTCACAAGACATCGTATCTTTGTACAACATATAGTTTTGAGCAGGCATCAAACATAGCAGCAACTGTGGTCATCACTGCTTTTGTGAAAAGAGTGGCGATAAACGCCATCAACTCAGAGAGGAAGAGGCAAGTTCGTTGTACCCCGTGAACGTCACTGACAAAAAAAAACTGAATAATAAAAAAAAAAGAGCTAACTTTTCCAAGCAGCCAAAATTTTAAACCGGGTATTACAGACTCAAATCAAATGTATGTTTTTATTATATTATAGTAATAAAAATAGCAGCTCACTACTCAAAGTAAATGTACCCTCTTCCCATCAAATTATACTAGGAGATCATGGTATGATATATGTTTATTTTGTTGAACATTACAGGGAATCAGAGGTTTGGCTAAAAATAACCCAAAGTTCACTTAGACTATTGTTAACCCTTATCAGTCAATGTGTTCTGATGTGCCTCAGCAAGTCATTCTGAAACTGTCCTTGTTATGAGTGGCCGATGTCCAG
The DNA here is from genome assembly GCA_026402145.1 of Polypterus bichir lapradei. Lineage (NCBI taxonomy): Eukaryota > Metazoa > Chordata > Cladistia > Polypteriformes > Polypteridae > Polypterus > Polypterus bichir. Next base: position 1,705,558 of record JANRMT010062836.1, read on the forward strand.
TTCTGTTCCAGTTCTGTTCCATTGTTCCATTCTTGCAACAGTTATCTTTACTCATTGGTAGCCACATTGTGCTTTGTCCTGTTCTTGTTCTTAGTTATTTGTGCAGTTGCAAAACCAACCAGCAGCTGCCACTTCCTTTTTTGTCTACAAAGCCAGTCAATCCCTATCTAAGCTGACTGTGGCTCTTATTCTTATTTTGTCTGAACAGTTGCCCATCTCCCAGCTGGCCAGTTCCTCCTATTGTTAGCTCTTTGTCTGCCTGCTTGCACTCCTTGGTAACAGTTAATCATTTACACAACCTGCTGATTAGCAGTTGTCTTATTGTTATTTAATGTCTTCCTTCTGCTTCTAGTGTGCAATAGCAATTTGCCCATGAAAGCAATTGGTATAACTGCATGGAAAACTAAGTTATTTTTTTGCTTTGACTCTCATATTTCTCATGTTTGAGAGTTTGATTATTAAAGATGATCTGACTTGCATGCTTAGTGGCTGACCACTTTTAGTGACTATGACCTGAAGTTTTGGTGTGTGTGTGTCTCTTTTGTTATAACCCCTAGCTTTGATTTACATTCTGTCTAGCAATTTAATACCAATGCCACTTATGTATAGCATCATTGATGTAGTGGTCTTAAAATATTTGTTTTTATTTATTTTTTATTCCTCTGCCTGGATATAGTAGCTGTTACCATAAAAACAGAATTAAAGACAGGAAAAAAAACTAAAATGCAAATAAACATAAAACAAAATTAAATAGTAATGCAGTAGTGTAAGGGCTGCTCATGTCCTCAGATCCTTATCATGCTCATAAGCTCATTTTCACCTGCCTACAGTTTCCTGTGGATGTACTTGTTTACATTACTTACCATCTTCAGGTTCATAACAGTAAAACCTTCTCTTAACAGTACTACTTCCAGGTTTACTCTTCATTCTTAGGTACTGGCAGTCTATTCTCATTTACCCACAAAGCTTCATACAAGAAAATGGTGATTATTTAGTGAACAAGTTTGCTGTCAAATGACTTCACTTGTTGTATATCACAAGTAGAACTTAATTCCTGCTCTCATTTGTCTTCTGTGTGACGAAACTTTTTCTAACGTTTGTGTCAAATTTAACTTCAAACAGCTTTCACCTGTGGCCAGTGCTCAATGTGAAGAACTAATTGTAAAGTAACATCTGGCATCCACCACACTGATTCTCTTTATAGTTTTGAACTTATATATCACATGTCCTCTTAACCTTCATTTGCTTAAACAAAAAATATAGCTAATTTAGCCTTAATATGGGCCCTAAACACTGCATACAGTATTATAAGTAGCTTCACTAGTAAGATAACCTACCTTGATTTTATTAAACACAGTGCGTCATGTAATTCAGTATTCTGTTAGCCCTCCTAATCAGTTTTATACACGGTTTAAATGTGGACAATGAGGAATCCTCTATGACTCCTGTAAGTCCTTACCATGAAGTGTACATTCAACTTTCAGACCCACAAATGTGTAATCGTATTTATTATTTTTACCTCCTCAGTTTAACACCTTCCATTTATTTAAATTATATTTTTTCTGCTTCAAATCCTCCTGGTCAAGGCCAATCAGAAATGATTCTTCTGACTCTAGGGTATCACACATGCTATTTATTTTAGTTTCATCTACAAAGTTAACCAGCTTAGTACATTTTAGTTAAGGTTGTTTATATAAATGAAAAATAGAAGCAGCCCAGATACTGATTCCCCTTGGAGACCACTGTTAATACCACCTTAAAAGTTCCTTATACCATAAACATCTGCTTTTTGAGTTTTGACAAGCTTTATACACATCTGCACGCTATACCTTAAACTCTAAGAGTTTTAATTTGATTACTGGCTTTTTATGTAGTACCATATTAAAGGTTTTTTGAAAATAAAGGTAAAAGATACTAGATGTTCCATGTAATCAAATGTTTAAAACCACTCAGATGGTTCAATTAAACACCTGCACTTGAATGTTGCTCAGACTTTTCTTTAATAAATGCTTCCACCAATTTACCAATAATGCATGTTAAACTTACTGATATGTACTTACATGGACGTTTTTTATAATAGGAAAATATTTAGCAATCATCCATTACCCCAATGTACAGTAATAATTATATATATGTATGATATTCATATATAATCATATACAGTATATAAAATTGATTATCTCACTACAGTAGCCCCTGTCAAGGGGTGGAATATATTAGTCGCAAGTGAACAGTCATTTCTTAATGATGACATGGTAGAAGCAGGAAAAATGGGCAAGTGTAAAAATATGACCAACTTTGAGAAGGGCCAAACTATGATGGCCAGACATCTGGGTCAGTGCATCTCCAAAACAACACGTTTGTTGGGTATTTCTGGTATGAACAGATACCTACCTACCAAAAGTGAACCAAGGAAGGACAACCAGTGAAAGGCATGGGCGCCCAAAGCTTTCTGATGCATGTGTTGAGTGAAGGCTAACCCATCTGGTCTGATCTGGCCAAGAGAGAAAGGTGTCAGAGCATATTGTGTACCACTCACTCGCTATGTGTAGGGCTGCAAAGAGCACCCATGCTGACTCCTGTCCAGAGCTGAAAGCACCTTCAATGGGCATTTGAACTTCAGAACTGCACAGTGGAGCAATGTAATAATGTGGTCTGGACTGATAAATCATGTTTTCTTTTGTATCATGTGGACAGCATCATTTACTTCAGAAAGAGATGTCAGCAGGATGCAATATGGGAAAAAGGCAAGCTGGTAGAGACAGTGTGATGTTTTGGACAATGTTATGCTTAGAAACCATGGGTCAATATTACAATTTTAGGCAGGTAGTTTTAATATTGTGGCTAATTGGTATATATTCCATACTGTATGTATGTGTGTTTTATATTTTATAATTAGAGTAGCATTTATGTTTCTTTAATTTCCAAAATGTTTAGGTCCTCTTTAATTGACCCGAAAGTTACTTGGGAATTTTTCGATTTCTTCCCAAATGAACATTTCAGGAAATTCTGAATTGAACTTTTATTTCTTTTTTGTTATATTTTTGTACACTAACATATTTTTCTTTTTGTAATATAATATTGAAATACCCTTTTCAGATCACCATTGCTTTTTCCAAGCCAGGTTTCTGTTACTTCTGTAACATACATTGTAACTCCAACAAATTTGTTTTATAGCATTAAAGTTAATCTGATTTACTGTACTGCCAGTTTTATTTTGGATTATACACTTTAGTCTATTATTTTCAAAATTAACTTTCAGATTTTCATACATATTACTGTCTGTTAACCAACATGAACGTCTAGAGCAGTAATGACATCAACTTCCTCTCACAGGAATAGATTTATGTGTGATTCTTATACAAGCACTACTTCTCTCTGACAGCTGTTTTACAGATAACCCTTTTTGTGCTTATGTCACTGCTTACTACCTCAGAGGTCCTACAGTTAATACCCAATAACAGTATACAACTGTAACATTTTGCTTTCATCCAATTGTGAACTGCCTTTCCTGTCTCTGCCTTTCTGCGTCTCAATTTAATGTGATGTAACAATGTAGAAATACCATTTTTTACATTTTTGTCCATAATACACTGCATGTTTGCATTGTGTTAGCTTTTTTTATATTTTTATACACTTTAAAACTACTAATACATTTTAACATTTGTTATATTTTATTTTATTTTATTTTATAGTTTGTCTAACAAAGTGAGCTCTGGACTATTTGATGTGTGTAAAAAATCAAAATGTATTTAAACTTGTGAACGATAAAGGATGTCTATCTATCTCAACAAAAATAATAAATGAAACTGATTAAAACCTGTTATATCAGTGTACCACCAACAAAAGCTTAAACTGGTTTATCAGTATTGTCTAAAGCTGTTAGGTGCTATTATTGTCTACCACATCTTAAAGATTTATATTTTATGTGTTGGGGCTTTAAATTGGTCAGTTGTTTCAGTGAGTGTGCTGTTTAAGTTTGGGCTCTGTCTTGTGGTACATACTGCCATTATAGGACCAACCCTCAATGACATGGCATTGAATTTGACAGGTTAAGGAAATGCAAAAGTGTTCCTTAATTAGGTTTTACCAATGTACTCCATTCAGTTTCTTTTTGTACCTATAATATTATTTCCAGAAGATTGACTTTGCTGCTGAAATTATATTGTTACTTATGGCCTAAATTCTAGAATGGCTACATAGTAACATATTCTTTGCCAAAGAAGAAACTGAAGTTTGGTTTCAAACCAGGAAAACTTTCAACAATAATATTACCTACTGTGAAGTCATGATATGTTCTAGAATGGTTGTTCCTAAAGTGGATCACAGGAAAGATTTTTTTTTAAAGAAATGGCCAATATGATATTTTATAAAATTACCCTTCATCTACTTTAAAAGTCAAAGCTCTATAATGAGTTTTGCTGTAAAAATCGTAACTCACCAAGCCACATCCAAGTGCCTGCTTTTGGTAAATGCTTCTGCATATAAAGAAAAAATCTTCAAACTGCTATATATATGTGTTTGTGTGTGTGTTTATACATTGTGTATATTTTATACTATGTAGTATTTCATCTGAGAAAATATTATCTATCCACAGGTAATTGTATTTGCTGCCTTTCATGCCATCAGTTTACCATACTCTTCTTTTAAGGAGACTTTATTGTGTGCACTGCCATAAACCATCAAAGAGTGCATGTTTTTACAGAATACAGCACCATAAAACATGAAAGAGTCACCAGCTACTTTTCAAAGGATATTTTATGTGTATAATGCCACAAAGAAGAAATATTTAGACATTTTTAACTCCTTTTTGTGTGCACAATCTGAAGACATGAAAGAAAGAGTTTTCCCATCAATGGCTTTGTTTTAGGAATGCACTTTTTATAAGGTTTAAAGGCTTAATAGCTCAACATGTCCTTAATCTAAAAAAGTTCTTTAGTGGAGTTAATTCTGAAAATGTCACACAAAACAAATTTTGAAGCCAGGACATCTACTGTAGTTATGGAATTCTCAATACATTCCTTGACCTACCTGCTAAAAAGAGTGATGCCTGAGTGGTCTCAGCAAAAGACCTGTAACACTACTATAACATGTTCTTATTGGAGCTGTTGCTAAAACAAGATGGACAAATTTGCAGATGACAGTACTTTAAGCAGATAACAAGCGGCTACCTGAAGTTAGTTAGCTAAAGCACTACAAATAAATGTCCACTAAATTCATATTTGTACAGAAAAGCAGAGTGTTAATTTTATTGTAAATATATGTGACACTTTACATATATAAAGGTCAGGTAAGCTTAGGGATCATGCACTGGTACAGCGTGTTGCTGCCCCCAGCAAACAACGAAACAGTGCGGAATCCTGGGTGGCAATCCTCCCAGACAGACATGTCGGGCAATCACGCCACATAACTGTAGTTTCACATCTGACGCTACCTCACAATGCAGGTAATGTGCCTCATTCAGGACTCTGTGAGCAACCACTCATTCGACACAAAGTCAAACCAGCAGCAACCAGTGATTCTCCGAAGAGACACAGTACTGAAAGAGTCCAGTCTTTGTCTCAAGTAATTGAATAGTGTCCATGTCTCACAACCATATAGCAAAACAGGAAGCACCAAGACTCTTGGATCTTCATCCTTTTGCAAAGATATCATGAGCGACACATGCCCCTTTCAGCAAACTCACAACCTCCAATGCTCTCCCAGTCCATCTACTGACTTCATAGGTCATAAGATAAGAACCCTCAGTACCAGGATGCTGTCAATGGTAGTCTTCTTAGACGAAAAACCAGACTGCTCCAGTCTGTTGAAGGTGAGCAAGTGATCATGAATCCTATTGAGAAACACCCTAGCTAGGACCTTAACCTGCCACTGAGAGCAGTGTTATCCGCCTGTAGTTGCTGCCATCAAAGCGATCACCCTTCCCTTTCCAGTCAGGGGCGACAAGTCCTGCTTTTCAGTCAGTTGGAATAACGCCTGTCTGTGTTGAGTATAATGTGCACACCGAAAAACTTCCACAGCACAAGTATCTTTGTTTTTAAAGTTTTAGTGAAATTCAAAGCAAAGACAGTTCACCCAAATTGGAATAAAAAAATGCTAATACACAAAAGAATAACTTGCTTGTAATGTTTCAGTTGCAGGCTTAAATCTTAGTCACATTTCTTTAAGTTACTGTTTTTATTATTGTTTATGTTGCTGTACTATGTTGCATTACTACGAACAATATGACATACGGTTAGAAAACTGTATACCTTTCCATTTACATAAGCAAACAATCTGATCTATTTTTCTAAAGGTTACATCAGAATTTAAGGAAATTGTTAGGAATGTCCATCAGTATGTTAACTTATAGGGTAAAAAAACAAAACGTTCAAATAGGTATACAGCTATTTGAAACTAACATTCTATTCTACTCAAGCAAATATCTACGTGAATTTAACATTCACCTATTATGATTGGCTTTAACACAGAGATAAACTGGAAATATGACATAAGTTAGTAAAATTTAAAGTAAGGTAATTTTCAGCTATTATTTGAAAAGTTCTTCAACAAAGACACAGAAGCATTGATGGCAACTGAACTCATTTAATTCAAGTTTAGGATTATACTTAGCCAGTCATAGCACCAATGAGTGTTGGGTAGGAATCAACCCTATCAATTATTGCCCAGAGCTGCAAACAAACCCTCCCTCACATTTGTTGACCAGCTAGCTTAAATGTTTTTCAAAGAATTAGAAAACCTCATCACACATTAAACTGTAGGTACTGTACATTCAAACAGTTCAATACAGTGGAACCTCGGTTTGCGAGTAACTTGGTTTACGAGTGTTTTGCAAGACGAGCTAAATTTTTTAATAAATTTTGACTTGATAAACGAGCGATGTCTTGCAATACAAGTAGTATGGATACACTTTGTCTGCTGAGCGTCATGTGATCACAACTGAGCTGATGGTTCTTCTCTCTCACGCGCGCGTCTCCCTCTCTCTCTCTCCTTATCTTGCTCGCTCGCGCGTCTCTCTCTCTCTCCTTATCTCGCTCGCGTGCACGACTCTTTCTCTCTCTTCTTATCTCGATCGCTCGTGCGTGCGTCTCTCTCTCTTCTCTTGAGGGCAATCGTCTCCTATTCTCCGTCTGAGTCTGCGTGCCTTACTCATATAGTCACCATCCATAGGAGCGTATACTGTTTACTACAGCATTGTGACTGTGTGTGTGTGTGTGTGTGTGTGCGCGCGCACGCACGTGTGTGCTGTGAAGTGCGAGCCCCTGCCCCAAAACACAAAGCTGAGTCTCAGCACTTTAACAACACCTGCACTGCGATTGCTTTGGGACGCACTTCCGCATGTCGTCCTGTTGGGTGGAATCCCACAAGAGTTTAGAAACTCACTCACACCAGCCATGATTCTTTTTAAAGGTAAAGTGTAGGTTAATTTGTTTTATGTATTTTTACTTTATATTTTGTATTAATCATTTTTATATGAATAGTTTTGGGTTGTGGAACGAATCATCTGAGTTTCCATTATTTCTTATGGGGAAATTCACTTTGATATACGAGTGCTTTGGACTGCGAGCACATTTCCGGAACGAATTATGCTCGCAAACCGAGGTTCCACTGTATATTGTTCTCAACAAAAGTTTATTTTACTGAAACTTACATCTTTAAGCTACTGAGTTATTATTTTTATAGCTGTATATTTCTATGTCGTATTCCTAATACTATGTTGATAGGACTAAAAATTTAAATGGAATTTCTGTTAATCAGTCAAATCAAATATGCATTACCTGCATCATTCTTCTTATTCTTTCTATTTATGTACAAAAGTATTCCTACTTCACTTTACAAGCAATTAAGTAATGTTCTACAGTACAGGCTAGTTACTATGGGCAGACAAGTGTAGAATATTTTTTTTCTCATAAGTTTAAAAACACTGAAAAAACATACAATCATGTTTTCAGGAGAAACATTAAATCTAAATTAGCAGCGTTGCTCTTTATTAAAAATTGTTCTCCTAACAAATGCATATGTAACTTCATAGTAAAGAAAAAATTGAAAATGATAAAATGGTGACCTGTTTAGCTGATCTGAAAAATAGCAGTTGTTTACCTATTTTTAACGCACTGCCATTTATAACATTTTTGAGATGTTATTGTGTTTTTGTGAAGTCCTGTTGGGTGCTTCCCAATACATTTTTTTCATCGTCAAGCATAAGAAAATATAGACGTTATATGTTTTTTTTTTGAGTGATTTTTTTTCCAGCATTTGAAAGTGAATTTAATTTTGTTTTCTTTAAATATTTTTCATATGCATCACCTGAAAAGAAACAAAAACATTTACAATTTAGAGAATATTTCCTTTGTTTTGTTACCTTTTCTGTTATGTGATTCTGAAGCCCTGTTTCTTAACCAGATTATTTGTTTTCTTTCATCATAGGAAAGATATCCTTCGATTCCTAGATGCAGAAAAGGATGTGTCAGTAGTCAAAAGCAGCTTTAAGCCTGGAGATGTTATCCACTATGTTCTAGACAGACGTCGGACACTCAACATTTCACATAATTTGCACAGCCTACTGCCAGAAGTATCACCAATGAAAAACAGGAGATTTAAAACTTGTGCTGTAGTTGGCAACTCAGGAATTCTTCTTGGCAGTGGATGTGGAAGAGAAATTGACAACCATGATTTTGTAATAAGGTAGGTATCAGTCAGTCTCTATATGCTTATATATTCGGCTTCTAAAGCTTTAAAAACAATGAAATATACATTTACAAACTGCTCAAAAAAATTAATGGAATATTTTTTTAATCAGAGTATAGCATCAAGTCAGTAAAACTACTGGGATATTAATCTGGTCAGTTAAGCAGCAGAGGGTGTTTTAATCAGTTTCAGCTGCTTTGCTGTTAATGAAATTACCAACAGGTGCACTAGAGGGGCAACAAAGAGACGACAACCAAAACAGGAATGGCTTAACAGGTGGAGGCCACTGACATTTTTCCCTCCTCATCTTTTCTGACTGTTTTTTCATTAGTTTTACATTTGGCTACGTTCAGTGTCACTACTGGTAGCATGAGGTGATACCTGGACCCTACAGAGGTTGCACAGGTAGTCCAACTTCTTCAAGATGGCACATCTATATGTGCCATTGCAAGAAGGTTTGCTGTGTCTCCCAGCACAGTTTCAAAGGCATGGAGGAGATTCCAGGAGACAAGGAATTATTCTAGGAGAGCAGGAAAGGGCCGTAGAAGGTGCTTAACCCATCAGCAGGATCGGTATCTGCTCCTTTGTGCAAGGAGGAACAGGATGAGCACTGCCAGAGCCCTACACAATGACCACAGGCCACTAGTGTGAATGTCTCTGACCAAACAATCAGAAACTGACTTCATGAGGGTCCCTGAGGGCCCGACATCCTCTACTGGGCCCTGTGCTCACTGCCCGGCACCGTGGGGCTCAGTTGGCATTTGCCATAGAAAACCAGAATTGGCTGGTCCACCATTGGCGCTCTGTGCTTTTCACAGATGAGAGCAGGTTCACCCTGAGCACATGTGACAGAAGTGAAAGGATCTGGAGAAGCCATGGAGAACGTTATGCTGCCTGTAAAATCATTCAGCATGACCGGTTGGGTGGTGGTCAGTGATGGTCTGGGGAGGCTTATACATGGATGGACGCACAGACTTCTGCAGGCTAGACAACGGCACGTTGACTGCCATTAGGTATCGAGATGAAATCCTTGGACCCCTTTTCAGACCCTATGCTGGTGCAGTGGGTCCTGGGTTCTTCCTGGTCCACGACAATGCCTGGCCTCATTGTGAGAGTATGCAGGCACTTCCTGGAGGATGAAGGAATTGATACCATTGACTGGCCCCCACGCTCGCCTGACCTAAATCCAGTAGAACACCTCTGGGACATTATGTTTCGGTCCATCTGACGCTGCCAAGTTGCACCTCAGACTGTCCAGGAGCTCAGTGATGCTCTGGACCAGATCTGGGAGGAGATCCCCCAGGACACCACCTGTCGACACATTAGGAACATGTCCAATGTTGTCAGGCATGCATACAAGCATGTGGGGGCCATACAAACTACTGAATACGATTTAGAGTTGCTGCAATGAGATTTTGGCAAAATGGACAAGCCTGTCGCAGCATTTTTTCATTTTGATTTTCGGAGTGTCTTTTTTATTTAGCCCTCTGTAAGTTGATAATTTTCATTTCCACCAAACAATGTGGCATTCTTTTCATTCTTAACACATTTCCTAGTCCATATCAGTATAGATATCCAGCATGATTTTTTCCCATTGAGATCTGATGTGCTTTCAAAGTGTTCCTTTAATTTTTTTGAGTTTTATATGTTTATACAATACAAAAAAAAGTCATTTTTTTCTTTTACAGGCATGAGTGCCTTTTACAGGCATAAGTCTGATTTTGATTAATATTGCATCCCTGACAATCCAGCATGTTAGTGAGAAGTGTTTTTATTTGTTAAATGTCAATGATGACCTCAGTATATTTTATATATTGTATTTAAATCATTTTTATAATACCTTGTGATAGTCCCCTACATCTAGTAGTTTGGGAACACCCTGATCCAGGGTGGAAGTATGGAAATCATCCAAATTGTACATTATGCATATGATTTTTAATTGAGAAATTTTGCTTACATTCATTTTGTTGCAACAATATATTGAACAAGCATTCTGGGTTTCTGGTTGTAATACGTTTGTATGTTTTTCACTTTGTGTGAGTGGATTAAGTAGCTTTATAAATGTTATCATGTATTATTATGTGTTGAGTTTTTATTATTATACTGTACATACATGCAGCTCTGAAAATCAAGTTTTTCAAATTAAATTACTAGATAAAGATCAACCATTATATTATATTAAGTAATCTTCAGTTAATGCATTTGAGAGCTAAACAATCAATAGTATTCTTTTGCTTAAGATTTGTTTAGATTTCCAGAACCCCGGATTATTTGCCTATTATTAATGGGAATTGTATAGTCTACTATTACAGATTCATGTGAATTTACAAATAATGTATAGGATTTGTAAATTTACATGAAGCTGTTCCTTTGGTATTGTGTTATCCCTAACCATTTAACTGTGCTGACTAGTATACTGTAATTTGTAGAAGAATTAGTTCTGATTGTTTGTCTTTCAAAGGAGTTACCACAAATACTTACATTAAATTAGATTAGATTAGATATAGTGGAAATTTAGATGCATACAGGAGCGCAATTATAAAAAATTAAGATACAGACTCACAGGACAAATTATACAATCAGTCAATAAATAAATAAATATTGTGCAGAATTTGCAAAATGAATTTAAACCATTGTGTCTGGAATGTCAGAAGGAAGCACTGAATTGCCTGTTAGAAAGATCTCCAGAGGCTTTCTTAGAACATCATGGCGGAAAGAACCTGTGCATAAAAGTGTGCAAAGACAGCACCTCCTCAAGTGGATGGTGGGTATATTTAATAGTGGCATCCAACTTTCCACCATTTGCACAACTACTTCCAGTGTGTCGAGGGTTATCCCTGTGATGGAGCATTCTTTCCTAAAAAGTTTGTTCAGGCTTTATGTGTCTTTTGAACTCAAGTTTCTTCACCGGGATTCCACAGCATAGAACAATATACTGGGTACTATGGATTGGTAGAACATTTTCAGCAGGTTGTTGCATACTTCAAAATACCTGAGACTCCTCAGGAAGTACAGTCTGCTCTGCCCTTCATGTACAACACCACTGTGTTGTCAGACTAGTCTAGTTTGTTGTTTATGTGGACCCCCTGGTACTAGTAGCTCTGCACAACTTCCCTGTGCTCCCAGTGAATGATGCCTTGCCTTAGATGCTCTTTGGAGAGCTGGAAGTCCACCACGATCTCTTTTGTCTTGCTGATATTAAGTAGCAGGTGGTCATCCCTGCACCATATTATGCAGTCTTCAACAAGCCTCCTGTACCCTGACATGTGTCCATTATTAATGCAGCCTATAATGGAGGAGTTGTTTGTGATTTGCTATTTTTGTTCTCTTGCAATTAAACCAATAAAGTATATTGTATTTGGAGTTTTTTAACATTACAACTCAGAAATATAAATTAAGTAAAATAGTATTAAGAGGAAAGGAAGGTGATAAAGGATCACACCTGTTTTAAGTAGCAAGTAGAAATTATAATGAATTGTAATTATGAAAAATCATACAGATTTTCAATATACTGTCATTGCTGTAATTTTTTTCAAAGTATCATGAGTATTTGAAATTACTTTACTGTGTCTACTTGGTGGTGGTGATAAGTAAGTTTTTGTATCCTGTTCTTTCTTTACAAAAACCTCACCATGATTCTTACTAGGTGGCAAAGGAAATTCTGTTTTCCAAATAGCAACAATAAATAGAATCTTCAAGAATTATATCTTAAATGGAAAACATTAGTAAGCTGCTTTGAATTTTGAGAGTAACTACGGTAAGTGGTCAGTATTGATTAGTTGACACTATGACATGTTTGGTGATCTGAATTTATAGCTTTGAGATCATAAGACTTGGTATAGCCATGTTAGTGTAATAACAGATGTTCAGTGCTTCAGAAGTACACAAGTGTCTCCTATTAGCTAATTGCTAAATGGTGTAAATTTCAGAAAATGCATTTTTTTCATTTAAAAACACAGAACTTTAACACAGTGTTTCTTTAAGGTAACTGACCTTTATGAATTAAGTATTTGCTGACAGTCAGGTATCGTTATTGACTTAATTATATTATTTTAAACTAGAGGGCTCTACCCCCTGCTTGCTTCACTCTCCAACCCCCGAGGCAGGCTCTGCGTGCCCGTTATCTTGTGGCTGAGCTGCTCGAAGGGTGTCGGGGCACCCCTCCGTTAGAGAAAGCGATTGTATTTAAGGAGATGGTATATAGAAGAGTATGTAGGGCGTGGGCAAGATGATTTGGTCCTTAGTTATTATAGATAGAAAATCAGTTACTTGAGTATTTTAAATACCAATGAATAATAAAATGTAGTAAAAATTAAAGTAAAATATTAAAAGTTGAAGTTAAAAAAGTAAAGCATAATAAAAAATAAAAAAGACATTTACTTACATTAACACCTTCTCAAAAACAATATTATGAATTACTTTATCCTCTAAATTACTGTACATTCTATAAATGTTGCTTTTTCACATTTCTGTTTCCGGATCGTTTGGAATACTTTTTCTCTTTTTCATTTATTGGACGATTCTCTTTGCTCTTGATTTTTATTACATGCAGCTCTTTTTTGTTAATTTTCTTTTTTTCGACATTTATTATCAGCTCTTGCCACTCTTTTTCTATGTACTGTAGATAATTTGCTTTTCTGTGTTATCATTATAACTAACTGCATTGACTCCTTTCCCTGAATCAAATCTTCTTGACCTGTAATACAGGAATTCATGTTTGAATGACAAACTTGGAGAAGTTAAGCAAGAGTCTTATGCAAATAAACATCATCAGTCTCCTAACCAAAAAAGTCTCTGATCTAATGTGATCTTAGTATTGCAAAGTATGAACAAGTATAGTTTGATGGCACTTTACCTATATTATCACCTGTTTCTGCATTACTATATTCCAAACATTATTTATTTTCACTTTCTGCCTCATAATAACAAAAATAAATAGTATATTTCAGCACTTGTTCTCATATTATTTATAGAATTTGTTTATTCAATACTATTTATAGCCTATTATAGCCTTAATGAGTTTTATTTTTTGCTTTTATCATTCCTTATCTTTAGCCCTGTTTAAGAAAATTACATTCAATACATGCTTTTCTGCAGGTTCTGTTTATTATTATAAGACCAGCAGAGGTCTGTTTTAATATTAATTTACAATTTAAATTGGCCACAGAATACTTCACTTGAATACCAGCATGAAATCTGCTGAATAATGTCTCTGTAAATACTTCCTCCACTAGTTCTAAATTTAATAGTGCGAGCATTCAAAATTTAAACAATTCACTGAGTTTTATACCATTGTATTTTTACATTAGTAAAAAAAATGTTATAATCTATCTCCATGTCAGATTTACTGAGATATAAGAGCTTGACAGCCTGTGAGGGCCTGAGATCTCATTTATAAAATTGTTAATATTTGAGCGTGAAAAAAATGTATCCACCAAAAAAATAGAAAAATGCATATGGCAAAAAAAAAAAAAAAAAGATTTTTTAAAGCTCATGTAATCATATTTTTATGCAAATATGCATACGTGAACGCTCCTCAAACCTCACCTGGCTCCACCCTGAAACAACCATAAATGGACTATGATAATGAACCTCATACATATGCAGTCACAGTCCTTTATTTGTTGGTAGAGTAGCCTCCATCTGATACATCCAGCCAGTACCATCTGCATTCAACAGTATCTGGCTGCAGTCCACAAGCTGCAGCATGGAGTGCTTGACAGAACAACTTCATGTGTGCCATTTTAGACTTCCAAGTTTAAATCAACTACTAAGCCAGTCATCATCATAGACAGAAAAAATCCGACTAGTCCCTAAAACTTGTTTCTTTGGATATGACCATTTGTATAGTCTTCACGCAGTTCCAAACAAACTATTTGTATCAAACCATTAGGCTATATATGAGCTATAGGGCATGATATATACAGCTTTTTGTATGCTGGGAGTAAAACATTCCTGTGTTTTTACTGCGTTTTGATTTCTAATCCTTAGAAGTGACTACAGGTTCCCTATGTAAACTAATGAAAAAAAAAGGTTCTGCAGTGAAAATATGCAACATTGGTCCTCTTAAAAGAGAACTAAAATTAAGTCTATACAGTATACTGTATCATATTCATCACTTTTGAGGTTTAATATGTTTGTGACATCCTTTCCCAGTTATCATTGTGATGCATCAAGACTCCGCCGCTTGCATTCAATTATTATTATTAAGAGAATCTGGCTGCAGTCTGCAAGCTACAATGAGGTGTACTTGACTGAGCGTGCATGTTCATGTAAGGCATTGCATCGGCTTTCCTCTGCATTTTGGGGGTCAAGGAAATGTGTAAAGTGCTAGCATCTGGGTGTGTAGTTGCTTTTACCTGGTATATGTAATTATATGTTTGCTGTTATAATGAATAGTATAGTTGACCCAAGCCACGACATTTGTCAGTTTCATCTTGGCATCTTAATGAAGTGTAACTGTCTATGGTTAAAAAAGCTACTTCATTCTCAACAGATGCCCTTATTACAGTATGAGTGCAGTAAATGAGTGCAAATTGCCTCGTTATGTTGTCAAAAACATGTTATGTTCTATGTATGTACAACCACACCATGTGCATTCTGGATGCTGTGCCTCATCTCTAGGTTATGATGGATCTGAAGCTTGGATGAGATATTCCTGACCTGTCAGCCAGTTCTCTGATAAATGGCAATAAGTGGTCTGTATAAACTGCGGAAAAACAAAAACATTCTTCAATGCAATAACGCAGCATTGGACCTCCCTTAGAAGAGAAATAAAATTTGGTCAGTACATGATAATAATCACTTTTAAAGTATAATGTGCTTGTTATGTCAATGCACATTCTAACAACAGCTTAGATATGATTTATTATCATTCCCAGTTTCTCTAAAATGTTGTGCATAGATAGGTCAGAATTGGTGTAAGTATATACACGTTCCCTCGTCAAGTTTTCTTTTATAAATCTTGATGTTTATGCGGAAAGATGTGTACACACATTTTGAACCTGATTTTATGCATGAGCAAAGTTTATAATTTGAGTCCTGGAGAGAGGAGGTAATGCTACTCTATTTTGAGAAAATGGGGTAAGGATTTGTACCACTAGCAGAAAACACAGAGAAAGACCAGGGAAAAGGTTAAGAGACAGTGTATTGTAGTAGGCCTGGGAGCATCTTGGATTTCCTAAGAAGAAAATACAAATTACTGAAACTGAGCTTTGGCCTTCCAAGATTAGTTGGTTACCTCCATGACCTTGACCTGAGCAAAGTACTACATAAAATAACCTGAGATGAGAGAGAAAATACAAGCACAAAACAGAAACTTTAACATAAAAGTAAAACATTAATACAGTAATTATAATAAAAACAAAATAGGAAAGTAAAACCATACAAATGTTTTAGGAGTTCGATGTGCACAGTCAAACACCTAGCAGCATTACACTATAATGAACTTCTGAGCAACTACCATCACATGGTATATGTAGGTCTCACTCATATTTTTGTTTCTAAACATCTGTTTTGTAATTGAAGCTTTGTTGAATAATTTGCTTAACATATTGCAGGGGTATTATCTGTATCTACCTAGATTATATAATTTCTAACTTCCCACAAACTTATCAATTAAAAGCAAAGTGATAATAACTGACAGCTGTTTATATGTTTTGATTTTAAACATATTGTTTAAACATTTAAACAGTAAATCATGTGGCTAAAAGGGTGAATAACCTTGTGTGAGAGGCTAGGTAGCATAGCACATGGCTCCTTACTAGAAAGACAAATGTTGCTAATAAGACAACTTATGTAAAAGAAACTGATGCTTCTGATAAAGCAGCCTATTGTAAAAAACAGCCACAACTTCTGCCATCTTGGTCTGGCTGCACCTTTTTCACATGGGGTCAAACTAAATTCGGTAAATGTACCAAATATTTTTATGCATATTACGTCAGTATAATTTATTGTTTTTTGGTACTGGTTTTTAAGATTTTCATTGTCATTGTGATGTTTATTCTGCTTTTCCAGGTGTTCTGATTGTTTAGTCTATTATCCACTAATGAGTATGTTGAGTGTGTTAATGGATCTGATGCTAAAGTAGCTGCAGCCTTTGAGGATTCAGTCTTGTTCGCCTGGGTCTCTGCTCTGCTCATTGTGAACTGTCATTATTAGGATACAATTAAGTGAGCAAATTACACAGAAAAAATGCAAATTAATAGGGAATCAACAAAAGAGAGTTAAGCATTTAAAGGTAAAGCAAAAATACAAATAATTCTAAATGTCTTTTAATGTAAAAATCTTTTGCTGTGCTTTTTTGAATGCAGAGTAAGAGAAAAGAAAAAAAAAGTTAATTCAGTTAGAGGTAAAATTATTCACTAATTGTGAAGCTGGTTGGAACAAAAACCTGCAGTCACATGGTGTTCCCAGAACTGATTTTGAGAATTACTGATATGCTTAAGTAACATAGTTCTTAGCCCTAGTGTATTCGAATTTCTTTTCCATTTCCACTATAGAATTTTAGATAATACAATAAACATATTTATTGTTTAAAAAGCAAAGGTAACTTTTAATATTATCATTCATTAGGTGAATATTTTTTGTTATGGCTAAAGATTTAGGACCTTGATTCTGGAAGTATTGGTCATCTTTTTGTTAATGAAAACAACACAGTAGTTCATTGATGGACGACTTTCTTTGCATTTTTGATGGGGCTTTCTAATATCTGTTTGTTACCTTTGTTATGGGATGTAACTTCAAAAGTTGTCAATTTTTCTGTGACAGGCTGTTAAAAGTATGTTTCTAGAACTTGTCAGCAACAATGTTACCTTTAGATCTGTAGTTCTTTCTTTAGGCTAAAGCTGATAGTTTAAATGAATAAGCATTAGTTTTTGATGCAAAAGCACCTACGTATTCCTCGGATTAAATAGCATTTTCAAATAAGCAACAATATATTTGCAAAAGTCACAACAAGCATGTGAATGGTGTCGCAGTAGAGGTTCTGATCCACCTCTTGAACCCTCAGGTACCACTTCAAACACCAAGTAAAAGTCCAAATGTTATTTTTATTTGAACAATACAGTGCACAAAGCACCCTCCACTCCACAATACTCATAAATCAATAAACACTACAATATTCAATCCTCCTCTCCCAGACACTTCGCTACCCTTCCTCCCAGCTCAGCTCAGTGTCTGGACTTTCCCAGAGTCCTTTTATACCCCTTGACCCGGAGGTGTTCCAGCCCCACAGTCCACAAGTCCTTATCCCTTCCGGGTCAGGGTAAATAGTCAGTATCTTCACCCTGGAAGCACGTCGTTTCTCCCTGTCCCAGGATTATGATGCACTTCCAGGTTATAGGGCATATATGAGTCCACGAGCCTCCCTATAGCGACTCCTTGTGGTCCCCAAGGTATCCAGCAGGTCTGTGTATAAAAACTACAAAGTCCATGAGGCCCTTCTGGAACTCGGGGCACGTCCATGCTGTCGGGAGAACTGGAATTGGCTCAATCTGAAATTTTTGGGATTACTACAGCTGTTTTTAGCTAATCAGTAACTAAGGTGATCGGCATATATTCATTACAGTCATTTAATTAGAACAGGAAAATGAGATGCCCTGGTTCTGTACTTTAGTAATTCCTGTATCTCTGCAAACATGGTTATCTTCTGACATACCATCTGCTCTTCTAAGTCTTGAGGTAATTTGAATTACCTTACAGCAGCTTTCAATAACTTCACTTTTTACAAAAGCAAAATAAGAGAAGCTCTTTTTATTATCATTATTATGACATGAAGCTTACAATAAAAATGAAAACATCTGGTGGGTGATCTGTGACAGAACACAATAACATCTTCTAGATTGTCAGTTGGATGCTTTTCTCATCTATAAATGTCATTATACATTACTTTCAAGAATATTCGGCCGGTTGGGATAATAGTTCGTTTAAAATCTTCAGTCATTTTACTGTCACAAATTCCTTTTGAATCCTGAATTTGTTAAATGAATAGGAATTTATTATTTTTAGCTTTAAAGATTTTCTTCAAAATAATTGATGCTATCATGGCAAAAACTGCTTTGACGTACATTTTTGAACATTTAAATAAATGAAAAGCATCTATATCAGGGCTATCTATATTAATGTTAATTAATTTCATTCAGTTTGTGGAAACCATATAGTTAAAGAGCCTGTAAGGGCATGTTTTTTATTTAATACAGCAATAAAAACCATGGCTAATTAAACACTCTTATTACTCAGAACACTATTACTTTTAAGCGATGTTGATGTTATACATATGGAAATTAAAACACACAGCTGGAGAATGTTAATTTTTTATCTTTTTATTTTGCAGGTCAGTTTATCAGATGAATATTACTACTTTTTCAGTTCTTCAGTGACTTTACAGTTTTGGGCATTTCCTTCTAATATGATACAGTGCGATTATAGGTCTATTTTTAAATTAGGTGTTGAAAGCATTTAGAACCATTGTCCTTACTCAGTAAATTCTTTCTAAGTTTCTTTCTAGGTTTTAATTTTGAACACGTGTCATTTTAATTCATTTCTTGATTAAAATGTTTTATTTGCAGTATTTTTATATTAAGAAAATAAAAATTGAAGCAGTATAATTTTTTCATTAATTTATTCATCTACAGGGTGGTCCAAATTTAATTATGCAGATTCAGATTGTCTGGATGACTTAGATTTATGCAGGGACAATTCCAGTTCAGCACGAAGACAATTCTTCATGTCGTCAGTTTGCACACTTCTCGATGGTCCAGGATTTTTCGGGTGATTTTCTTTGGATTGCCTCTGATTAGTGCCCCTAACCTTTACTTTCACATATATCTACCTGCCAAAAATCCTCTTCATGTGCTTTCTGGTTGCATGCCAGTCCGCCAGTTACTGAGTTGTGTTAATTATCAGGTAGTTACATGATCATAAAAATATGCCAGTTTATACAAAAATAAAGTGTATTATCATTGTGCCCAGTTGACCAATTCTTTGCATGTTTGTTTGTTTAAGTTATTATGGTATTTTCTGAAATTGCCTCAGGTCAATGTTTCTTGTTTTGGCAGACCATCTGCTTGAGTATGGAGTACTGCATTTCTGGTTTCTGGCCACTGCTTAATTCCGTCTATGGCCTCTGCTGCTAATGAAATCATACTTCCAAATCTGCCCTTAAAATGCATATGCAGCTAATTATTAATTGCTGCTATGCCACAGAGTTGACTTTCTGCTCAGCACGAAGCTGCTCTGGAGTGTGTGGTGAGCAGCTGGCGAATCTTAAAGGTCTGCGCAAACCCAACAATTACTGATTCTATTATCGGTTTTTCTGTCATACTAATAAGACACATTTAAGGTAAACAGATTGTGTTCTTCCAACTGGGTTGCATTTGGCAGTCACAATAAACCTTGAAACATCAGCTGTTTTATTTGACACACTGTACAGAAGTTTCTCAGTTTGCGATGTTTAGCTGAAATGACTCCATAGTTTCTTTCTTAGGAGTTAGGGGTTTGTAGTTATTTTGACTTTCTAATATCACCCATGTCACACTATCAGTCTTTGTTGTGTGTAAGGGCTGTTGATATTCATCCATACACCAGGTGTAAAAGCCATTCGGTTATTGAGACATATAATTGTGGCATTACATTGTTCCTCCTTGGTCCTGCTTCAGCAAGCCAGAAATGTTAATGACACTTTTTAAGAAAAACACTAATGAGGTTGATTTTCCTTCTCTCAGAACAGCAACTATGGTGTTCTGGATATGATTACAACATGCATCTTTTTTAAAAATCCATTATGTCCACAAAACAAAACAGACCAATGCAATAACTACTGCAGCATATTATAAACAGGAAAGCAATGAAATATGCTGCATCAAAATACCCAAGTCAAGATCCCCCATGGTCAGAACAAAATTCTTAAAACCTTGTTCGAATTTTTCTCCTCAGTATAAATTACATTATATATACACACTTGCATCTCATGATGAAACAATCATTTCTTCTTATTCAGTTGATCGCTTTTATTCATCATTCACCTTTTCTAAAAGCTTAAATTAATCTATACTAATAAAAGGCAAAGCCCTCACTCACTCACTCACTCACTCACTCACTCACTCACTCACTCACTCACTCACTAATTCTCCAACTTCCCGTGTGGGTGGAAGGCTGAAATTTGGCAGGTTAATTCCTTACAGCTTCCTTACAAAAGTTGGGCAGGTTTCATTTCGAAATTCTACGCGTAATGGTCATAACTGGAAGCTGTTTTTCTCCATTTACTGTAATGGAGATGAGCTTGAACGCCGTGGGGGCGGAGTTTCGTGTGACATCATCACGCCTCCCACGTAATCACGCAGTACATAGAAAACCAGGAAGACCTCCAAAAAGCGCTGAAGAAAACATGCATTATATAATTGAGAAGGCAGCGAAACAATAAGAAGCGAGCGAGTGACATATACAACCATATTCATGAGTTCTGCTACTTCGGAAACAAAGTACGATGTAAACCTACACTTTAAATTAAGTTCATAGACAGGCTGCCGCTGGCGTTTGTAATTTAGTGCCTGCCCATATAAGGCCGTCCGTCAGCGGCAATCCAATAGCAAACTCCCACTAAATATTCACGGGTGAAGGACTGTGCTTATGCAGAGGAAGATGAGATGGTCAGGGTGGTGTTTGGCACAAACTCAGCGAAACTGCGAGAGAAAGTTTTAAGTGCC
>JANRMT010062836.1:1731949-1756088 GCA_026402145.1 Polypterus bichir lapradei
ACAGTGACAAAACAATTACATTGACAATCATGTTACGTTATTTTCAAAATGTTTCCTTTTCTTTTTCATTGCTTCTTTAACACACTACTTCTCCGCTGCGAAGTGCGGGTATTTTGCTAGTTACTATATATACTCGTGGATAAGCTCTCCCGCGGATAAGTCGGGACTTGATTTTAAAGTATAATTTCTGGTATTTTATAATGTTGGTTGTATAAGTCGAATGCGGAAAACTCACGCTATTGGTCCAAGTGATTATGATACGCTAACGCCCACCTGAGAGAGTAACCACGGAGCACACTGCCTTTTTTTTCTATGTATTGTGTCTACGTGGCCACACGATAATACCTGCACTATTCCGAAGCAACGTTTGCACTGATTTTTGTTTTTTTGTATCTCACACCCTCATGCATCTTAATCGTAAGAGTATCCCTTATCTACGACAGAGCGTTCGATCATAAGAAAATATGAAGCTGGTCTTAAATTAAACATCATTGAAGTAGCAAAAGAAATTGGTAACTGTGCTGCTGCAAGAAAATTTGATGTGTTTAAGAAACTGATGTGAGATAGGAGCAGGCAAGACGATGTAAATAATTAAAATAAAAAAAATCGGGTGTATAAGACAGGGTCTGATTTTATGATCGATTTTTCAGGTTTCAAGACCCAACTTATACGTGAGTATACAGTAATCCCTCCTCGATCGCGGGGGTTGCGTTCCAGAACCCCCCGCGATAGGTGAAAATCCGCGAAGTAGAAACCATATGTTTGTATGGTTATTTTTATATATTTTAAGCCCTTAGAAACTCTCCCAAACTGTTTATAAATATTCTCCGCACAGTTATACAGTAAACCTTCATTTATAGCGGTTAATCCACTCCAGACAGATAAATGAATTTCCACAAAGTAGTATTCTTTATGTATAAATCTAATATTTTCGCAGTTAGAGCATGGAAAACCTGTTTACAACCTTCTAAATACGTTTTTTAACATTATTAGAGCCCTCTAGACATGAAATAACAACCTTTAGTCAAAAGTTTAAACTGTGCTCCATGACAAGACAGAGATGACAGTTCTTTCTCACAATTAAAAGAATGCAAACATATCTTCCTCTTCAAAGGAGTGACGTCAGGAGCAGAGAATGTCAGAGAGAGACAGAAATGTAAACAATCAAAAATCAATAGGTCTGTTGGGCTTTTAAGTATACGTAATACGTGCTCTGATTGGGTAGCTTCTCAGCCATCTGCCAATAGCGTCCCTTGTATGAAATCAACTGGGCAAACAAACTGAGGAAGCATGTACCATAAATTAAAAAACCGTTGTCCGCAGAAATCCGCGAACCAGCAAAAAATCTGTGATATATATTTAGATATGCGTACATTTAAAATCCGCGATGGAGTGAAGCCGCGAAAGTCGAAGCGCGATATAGCGAGGGATCACTGTATACAGTAGTTTAATACATATTTTTAGTATTTAATTTGAAGAGATGGTCTATGATCCCTTTTTGAAAAGCCAGTTTTAATAGAGAAAAACACAAATTGCAGGTTTATTTTCAATGTTTGTTTCACTACATGGTAATGATGAATGAGAACATGTATTTAAAACAGAAAAAATGTTCACCTATCGTTAGTGTGTGCCATAAAATTATAAAGTATATGTAAGGATATTCAAAAACAGTTGTCCATATTTATTACTTGTTGTGTGAGAATTCTTTTCTTTAGGATAAAAAATGTACAACTGATTGACAGTACAGAAGTAAATTGCAAAAAAAGTGATTTTTTTTTGTGCTACATAATATTCATGATTTAATTTTTGTTTTGTTTTATTAATTGTCACAGTACTATTAAGGACTGCCAAATTAGCCAAGAAAGAATGCTTGAATTCATATTAAAAATAAGTATATATTAGAATATACTGAAATGTATACTACCTGTATGTTAGTAATATATTGGATTCTTTATATTATTATTGTTATCTTTGCCTAGCTTATGAAGCGTGCACTGTTGCTTAAAAGACACACGTACAAGCTGAAACAAATGTGACACTTGAAAACATAGACATTTACAAAAACAGAATTCTTGTTGTGTACAAACTGATGTTATCATAGAGAAAGTGGGCCCAGGAATACTTCACACTCCCTTTACTGCATATAAGAAACACATACAAACTAATTTGTGACAAACACTTTAAATGAAGCTATTATATATGTGCGTATATATATATATACAGTGGTGTGAAAAACTATTTGCCCCCTTCCTGATTAGGTTTGGATTTTTTTTCTCCCTAAATAATAAAAAACATCATTTAAAAACTGCATTTTGTGTTTACTTGTGTTATATTTGACTAATGGTTACATGTGTTTGATGATCAGAAACATTTTGTGTGACAAACATGCAAAAGAATAAGAAATCAGGAAGGGGGCAAATAGTTTTTCACACCACTGTGTATATATATATATATATATATATATATATATATATATATATATATATACGGCTGGGACCCTAAGCACTTATGTACATGTGGTTCGAGCACATGTACACTTATGTACATGTGCTTTCTGAATTTTTTTATTTTTAATAAATTTGCAAAAATCTCAAGTAAACTTTTTTCACATTGTCATTATGGGGTGTTGTGTGTAGAATTCTGAGGAAAATAATGAATTTAATCCATTTTGGAATAAGGCTGTAACATAACAAAATGTGGAAAAAGTGATGCGCTGTGAATACTTTCCGAATGCACTGTATATGTTGCATAGTTTACTGTCAAATAAGGCAAAGAGTACACGACAGGTGTTTCACCCTAATTCTTGGCTCATCAGGTGTACACACTCACTGCACCCCTTCTCAGGGATCGAACCTCTGACGTCAGCATCAGAGGCGAAGCTGCTTTATGTTGCGCGAAGGCATGTGGGTTGTTTATTTGACAGCATAAAGATCAGGGTAATTACATTCATGGCATTCGTAGTCTGAATCACAGTCTGATTGTATGTGTGGTTACCTGCTTTAATGCATTTCATCCTGAAAATGATATTAAGTATATATATATATTAGCATTCTAAATTTTCAGAGAGCAGGAATATCATGAAGTGAATGTATTATGTGCGGTGATTGCTGCCTCCTCTTAGTGTACAGGAAGTCAGTTTAAGAAGCGCATAGTGATTAACAACTGGGTCAGGGAACACTTAACACAAAGCATTTAATGTGCTACATTAATTTATGATGGGGTTTGAGAAAATCTAGTAAATTAAACATTGATTTTAGGATGAAGTTTAGTTTACGACATTCTACTTTAAGTATAAAATAAACTATGAGAATAAAGTGGAAATGTCGACTTTAATCTCGACATAAACAGCGAGATTAAAGTGGAAATGTTGAGAATAAAGTCGACATATAGTTTTTTTTTTTTCTTCCCTGTGTCCATATTTTTTTTTCTTCACCGTGGCCCTAATACGCTTCCGTAGGGCTATACCACAAATAGCATTATAAATGCAAGTTGCAGTTTTATTATTTATGTATATAGCTTAGCTTGAAGCAAGGTCCATATTAATGCAATTTGCTTAAATGATAGTTTAGTTGGTAAAGATGTCATCAGCAAGTTGCACTTGTTTTATTTTATTTTTATTTGGTGAATACTGTGTAATGCACTGGGGCTTGAAGTCTTGAAGTAATAGTATTATTACTGGAAGTTGCACTATCATTTATTTTATTGTTTATTAGTTTAAATATTATGCAGTTTAATGATGGGAAAGTTGTTTAAAAAGCCACTTTAACGTGACAGTGGACAGAGATGGTTAACATTAACAGAAAGTGTAGTTGGTTTACAAAAAATATTTACTGTTTATTCCTTTTCTAAGACATGTTCAGTGCAATACAACTTTTGACAAGCACCTCTGGATATTTTAAATCTAAATGCCTCTTTGGATGGTTGAAAATATGTTGTCAAAATTTTAGTTTCAGTTGTTTACAAAATTTGTTCAATAAAAAGGTTCTATATTTTGACTGCAGCTGTCATGCAATTTTTACTTATTATAGTGATACCAGAATTATAATAATCAAAGCAAGCCGCTTTAAAGATTTCTGTACAACGTCTAATGCTATGAGCAAGCTATTGAACTTGCCATTATGTTGTAATTTATGGCATTGGGATTTGGAAGCACTTGTGGTCTCATTAAAATAAGGCAATAGTTTATTAGGGCCTTTGTTTGAAGGAACCACTTCATTATTGACAAGTTTTTCAACTCTTACAAATAGATGATTAATAAGAAAAATAGGAACATATGGTTATCTGAAGTTTCACAAACAAGAAAAGTAACACAGTCCATCACCCCTGCTCAAGAACATTTAAAAAAAAAAAGACAGCAAAGAAGGGTGAATATCCTTTTCCTTGATATAAATGCTAATTTTAAAATTTTATTATTTAGATCTGGCCACATTTTAGAAAAGTTTTGAAAAGATCCTCTGAGTCAGAATTCATTTTTCCAATTTCAAATAGTATAGACTCTCACTGACTTATAGCACGTGGGCTGGGACTATTCCAGTTAGCAAGATAAGTCCGAGTGGTAGTAAGGTGGTAAAGTCAATTACAATTAATTTGTCCTTCTCCACTTTAAGCCTATCTGGGAGTTCACTAAACACAGCTGTTAATGGGTTAGGAGTGATTGTTAAGATGCTGTCTGAGCCTTCAGGACTGATCAGTATTTATTCTGAAACAGAAAAAAGTGGGAGGTGGGGAAAATTAGGCAGGTTCCTTTTAGCAAAGTTTCTGATTTAAAAGTAGTGGAAAAATTGTGTTGACAGGAAGTTGACATCGAAGCTTAATTGTTCATAAGATGCAACAGCATTATCTATATACAATTCTTTAAGTGTTTTAATCTTGGACATTTTCCAAACATTAAATACTTTGTATGTTTGAAAGGGCAGAAAAAGGTGCTATCATGTTGAAGTGCAACAGATAAAAGCTTCTGTGTCTTAAAGTGCTTCCTGCATTGGTTCCATATTCAGAGTGGATGATGGAAAATTGAATATATTGAATATGAGTATATTGATGATAATTTGTATTTACTGGGGCACAAAGAAGGGCATTTAAATAAGTACAGCAAGATTTTACTTCTATTGCAGACCAGGCTTCTGTATATTCATCAATTTGTGTCAATTTCCAGGTCTTTATAGCTTGTATATTTGCTGCCCAGTAATAAAATTAAAAGTTAGGTAGTTTTATGAAGTTACAAGTTGGCAGAATATAAAACTGATACTGTTAAGGCAAACTAATCCTAAACTGTTAATTTATTGTCAAACACCTTACATGTACTTTAATTAACGAACTAAAACTGAATAATTCTTAGAAGAAATGACATTTTGAATGTTAACACTACAAGTAATAATTTAAAATATTGTTATTTTACAAAGAGCGTAAGCTTATATTAAAATAACCTTATAAAACAAAATGAATACAGTAACTAAATCTAACAGCAGCATCCAAACACATTGTGTGAGTTTGGTGAAAACATTTTCACCCAGTTAGTCTAATTTGGTGTTACTGGAATTGGCATTGGTCCAATTGCTACTGGGCACTAGAAGTGAACAACTCCTTCTATTACTCTATAAGGCCTATTCAGATTCACATATTTACTAACACACATCTTTGAGATGTGGATGGAAAATAAAAAAAAACATCTAGACATGGTGTCAACGAGTACAAAGTGATCACAGCAGTGATAAAACATTTTTAACAAGGTTATCTTTCTTTGAAACTACCTATGTCAATAATTTGTTTTTAAGTTTGTTGTTAGCAACCAAGGTGCAAATTGGCAAGAGAATCCAAAGAGCTGTAATTTCAGAAAGGCTTTATAATATCTAGAAATGTTAACGTTCCCAGATTGTGATTCTCCTAAATATCCTTTATGGTCAGCAGTAGGCTGGCAAATGGTGAAATCCTGTTTGGGGCTTATATTGTTGAATTGTGTGCCTAATATTTATTTTTAAAAAGTTTACTGACTGAATTCCAAGAATTATCATGTGGAGGACTGAATGCCACAGGCTTGGCAAAGTTAAGGCTACAGTCTCCTGTTTAAGAATAATGTCATTTTTGTACCATTAAACTTTGATCCCTGATACACACTGTAGAGGCACAGGGATAGAATGCACACTTCTTAATCTAAGGTTATTATCCTCTTCTGAAAAAAAGTACTCTTTGTAGATGAGGAATAGCTGCAGCAAGCTGAAGTTTTTGGTTTTGTTTTGGCAGTCAGAGTGTAAATGGTAATAAGACTGATAGATCAGCACAGTGGTGGATGTTTTGTTATCATTTTTACATTACAGTACAGTATAAAGCTGAGATCAAGTGCTTAAAGTGTTTGAATGTTTGGGCAGTTGATGTTACTGTCTTATGTCTGTGATGCCAGCTTCTGCCAGCCTTTCATGTTTTATATATAATACTAAATTTCTAGTCATTTTGTTAGACTCAAGTAGTGAAAATTATGTTAAAAAAAACAAATGTGTTGAACCACACGATTATTATGTATTTTCTAACAAGTGTAAATTATCTGTGCCCATCATCAATCCACTTCTAGCCTCAAATGGACTGACCATCCTGCTCATGGATTATCAAAAATATTCTGCTGCAGAGAGTTTTAATTACCACAGAGTAAATTTGTTGTGTTGATATCAAAAGTATGTTGCATTGAGTGGTGAATGAACTTCAACACCCTACATTGAATAATAAGTAACTGCTGTAATATCAGGAATATGTATCTTTCTAGGCAGCCTAAGATGCCAAGACCTTTATTGTCAGGTGTAGACTTGAGTCCTTAAGAAGATGAAGCTGCTGTAGGTGTGGATCAGGCTTATTATAAAATAACTGATTTATGAAAATTTCAAAAACATAGTCAGGTTTTGGAAAGCCAGTTCAGACTTAAGCTATTACAGTGAACCCTCGTTTATCACGGTTAATCCGTTCCAGACTCTACCGTGATAAATGAATTTTCGCGAAGTAGGATTCTTTATTTATAAATCGCATATTTTCGCAGATAGATTATAGAAAACCTGTTCACGACCTTCTAAATACGTTTTTTAACATTATTAGAGCCCTCTAGACATGAAATAACACCCTTTAGTCACCATTACACTCGTATTACCCAATATATTAGACAAAATAAGAGAACATAAGACATATTAGACGTTACAAATATCATATTATTACTAGGCTCACACGCCTTTTAAGGCGACCGACTTTTATCCTCAATTTGTGTGCGCTCCATGTGTACATCAGGCATGTAAGTGTAGGGAATGAGAACATCAAAGTGCCCATTCATAACATCTCCCGAAAACCTTTTTATCCCCTCGAGTGCCTGTCCAAAGTCGTACAATGTCAGCCCGAACCTGTACCGCTAAAGACGGAGTTTCATGCACTAAATAAGCTATAGATGAGAATAAGCAAGCACCATCTCCCCTGATATTTACTACGCGGTGAGGCATTTGTACTCCATCAACATTAATTATTTCCAGAGACATAATTTTGTCTATTTTTCCAGCGCATCGCGCACAAAAGCAAGGGAACAATGAGAGCACCAGAACTCTGCTCACATAGTGTCACTTCGTGCCGCAAGTAGTAAGTCTGTGATAAGCGGAATACCGCTACGCTTTGCACTCACGGGACGGAAAGACAATCCCGACCGCTTTTATATAGTAGATTATTGTACTGTACATTTAATTACACACACACACAGTTCTTACACACAACCACTAACCTATGAAGGCACGACCTCAGTAGGAGAGTCTTCAGGTGGTGCAGTATCTTCAGCAGGTGCGTCGTTATCTTTTTCTGCTGAAGGAGTACTAGGAGTCTGGGTGCGCTGCTGAAGAACATCTTGATAGGAAGTTGCTGGCGCTGTCTTTTCATATACGTGAGGAGGCTTTTGTAGGGTATTGCCATCTTTGATCATATCCAAGAGTTTCACCTTCTCCTGGATAGTAAGCATCTTCCTCCGGCGCTTAGTTTTATTGTCAGAAGGCTTAGAAAAAGCAGCACATTTAGGAGCCATCGTGGGGCTTAGATAAAAGTTCTCAGAAAGCACATGCGTAGTGATGTAAGCGTGTATGAGAAAAAATCGCGATAGAGTGAAGCCGCGAAAGTCGAAGTGTGATATAGCGAGGGATCACTGTATAACAAGGAGTGAATTCAGTATGTGGAGTGGACGCCAGAAAAAATATGCCATTACTGCTGTTTTACCTTTTGGTGAATAAAATGCTAGACTAATTTTCAACACAACTCATCAGTGTTATTTAATGCTGATAGTAAAAGGAAACCATGTCTTACTGTTTGAAGTATATTTTTATGCTTCAGTCTAATGCAAGATAGGCTTTAGTTAGGGATGCACCGATACCACTTTTTTGGAAAACGAGTACGAGTACTTGCATTTCAGTACTCGCCGATACCGAGTACTTACCGATACCGAGTACTTAATAAAAACATGATTTAAATTTACAGGTAACAGCTTTAGTCATATAATTTAACAAAAAAAATCAAGGGACTAGTTTGGAATTAAGAACATTTATTTAAAATGAAAAGCATGTTGTATGCAACATATTACACAATAAATAATTATAAGAAAAAATTTAAACAGTGACAGTGCAACTCAAGTATTTTTTTCAGTTTGTTGTAAACTCTGCCGCTTTGGACAACACAAGGGGCATTAATAAACATCTTTGCTATTTAGTGCACAATATTTGAATAAACTAACAACATCCACCAACATAGAACTGTGGCAGTCAGTGCAACTGAGGTAGGTATTAACATCAAGTCTAAGACGACTCACTTAATGGAGCCTATTTAGAAAAAGTGAGTGGCAGGTTTTTTTTTTTAAGAAAAGTAGCTTTTCCGCATTATCAGCAGTCAGCCTGTTTCTGTTTTCATCTATAATGTGTGACACTGAGCTAAAAAGCCTTTCACTTTCCACACTGCTACATGGGGCTAAGAGGTATTTCTGGGCCATTTTAGCCAAAGTGGGGAACCTGATTTTGTTGACACCCCAGTACTTCAGAGGACTGTCTTCACGAGGGCTTGGGGCCTCTCCGAGGTATGTGTCGAGCTCAATGGCAGCACCTGCTGCCAGCGGCTGTGCTGCCTGGGGCTGCTCCTTAGCGATTTCTTCAAATACAGTGTCCAGACTGCTGCTAGTGCTGACCTGGGCCTTGAGGAACAGTTTAGCAGGAGGTTCTGCAGCTTCTGCCCGACTCCCCTCTGCCTCAGCTCTGGACATCATCTGCAGCTCCTGCTTCAGGTGCAGCTTGGCGTCCGGAGCAGTGTTGTTGGAGAAGAAGCGATCTTTATACCTGAACAAAATTCATGAATGTATTAATATGTGGAAAAATAGGACTGATTTTAGTTTCCCCTAAACCACTGTCACAAATGCCAGCCATTTGGCTTTCTGGTAGTAATAAGGGAAATATATTTCATATTATATATATTGCATACATTTGTATTTGTGTATTTTAGTTACAAAAATATAATATAATATTTCAGATGGAAATTAATCTTGCATTTAGTACTGTAGTTTATCATTGAATACCTATAGCACACAGACTTTACCTTGGGTCAAGTATGGTGGAGATGAAGTACAGTGGGTTGGTCTCGACGTCACTGAAGCGCTTCTTGACAGCTTCCAGTAAGGTTGCTTTCATTGTCTTGACGCCGTGGTCCTCGTCTGTTTCTCTGTTTAGAAGTCTCACTAGCACAGTCACAGCTGGGATGACATCAGAGGCTAGTGCGTCGTAGCTGCTCACTTTTTTAGTTAGTTCCTCAAAGGGGGAGAGGATGGCAACAGTCTTCTCCATAAGAGCCCATTGGTGAGCAGTGAGATAGTCAGGGAGTTCATGCTCGGACACATACACCCCCAGCACTCGCTTTTGCTCAATGAGGGACTGGAGCATGTAATACGTGCTGTTCCAGCGCGTCTGTACGTCCTGCTGCCGTCTCTTTATTGGCTGGTTGAGCTGTCCCTGAATGTCCTCGAGGCTGGAGTAGGCTAAGGCAAGTCTGCCCTGCGTCATTCATGGCTTTAATCATGTTTTTGGCATTGTCACGAAGCACAACATGTACTGATGTTTTAGGTATACCCCATGTCTGGAGCATTTCCTCAAACACATGCGCTATAGCCTGGCTGGTGTGCGAGCCGCGGAATTGTTTCGCATGTAATATGGCTCGTTGCGGCGTGAAACTCTCGTCTATCCACTGGGAGGTTAGACTAATTAGCAACACGGGGCTTACACTGCTTGTCCAAATATCCGTAGTGAAACTAAACGCAGAGGAGGCTTGCAGTAGGCTGTAGATATGTTTTTTCATGGAGTCGTGTAGTTTAGGCAGCTCCGTGTCAGTCATGTAGCGGCGGCTTGGGACATCATATCTGGGCTCCAGAACATGGAGGAGACGCAGGAATCCCACATTTTCTACCTCCGAGAGTGGCTGGTCACTCAATGCAATGTACTCGATAATTGCCTGTGTTATTTTCACAGCACGTGGATTGTCTCTGGACATTTTCTCTCGTCTTGCAAGAGTTTGCTGCATCGTGGGTTGTGTTGGTTTAGAAGCGTGGGTAAACTCTTTGTACTCGTTGTCGTGTTGGGATTTTAGGTGCTTGATTAAATTACTTGTGTTAAATGCGCTACCTTTTGAGCCTCCTCTGGACAATTTCGCTGAGCACAATTTGCAGTCTGCCTTTGTTTTGTCGTCTTCATTCACTTTGAAATAGTTCCACACGGCTGACATGTCTCGCCTCGCCTTCTCCCCGCTCTGAGCTGCAGCCGGGGCCTGTGGGCGGGCACTCGGCGCCTGTGATTAACCCCTTACACGCCTCTCAAACATAGACATTTCTCAGACCGTGGTATCGGTTCCCGGTATCGGGGGACTTTTAACGAGTACAAGTACTTTAGAAAATGTGGTATCGAGGTCGATACCAGATACTGGTATCGGTATCGGTGCATCCCTAGCTTTAGTATTGTTAGAGCTGTTGCAAGGCTTAAAAAAATAAAGGAGGGAATGAATTAGCATATTTCATGCAGACATATTTTACTTCGCGTCTTTGATATGTATGGCAAAATAAAGCCATTAAGCATGAATTGTCATTGCAATAGCAAAATCTCCCCTTAATCCCTAATAATTTTACTAAAGTTCTTAAGTCAGGAAAATAACATTAACATGAACACTTAATAATAATAATAATAATATGTTTTTGGAAGAAATATTTGTACCCCTGGAAGTGAATACAGTTTTAATTGCATCGATCTTTTGTATCCCTTCATGAAATTGGACATAGTTTTTTATAATATAATGCAAGTTTTAATTTTGTATCTCAAGAAACATTTTTTGAATATATACTGCCATATTATTAAATATATTAAAAGAAAGTTGCTATTATTAAAGCAAAATCTTTTAATACATATCATCTGATCACTTTACACTTGTCAGTTTCACATATTAGCCTTTGTGTCACATTTTTCTTGTATAATATTTTAATATTTATAAAAGTGATTTTTTATAAACCTTTGCTAACTTATACATGTATTTGGGATTTTATCATCTTAGTGGTGACCATTGTTACCATTACTGCCACATGTAGGAGGCTCATAGATCAAATTACAATCATAATAGACAAATATGTGTAAGTTGCCCTTTATAGGGGCATATATATTGTGAGATGTTCAGCCCGGACATAACCAGACGGACACCAGCAGTTCATAAAAACACACACTTTTATTTAAACAAGTGTCCCTAAACAATAGTCCCACACACTCACAGTGCTTCCCGCACCAAACACCCTTCCTCGGGCCTTCAACTGTCTGTGGGCTGCCTTTCCTCTCCTCATTGGAGCTTCGTCCTGCTCCCGTTTCCGACTCTAGCTCTCCGACTGTAGGATGGCGGCCCCTTTTATGTCCACCCGGATATGCTCCAGGTGCTCATTGATGACTTTCCGGCGGCACTTCCTGTTGTGGCCGAAGTGTCGCACTAGCACCCGGAAGCACTCCAGGTGTCCCTGGAAGGTTCTTCCTCCACCTGCCCAGGTGTGGTGGAAGTGCAGGTCTCCCGGACTCCACAATGCTTGGGGCGCCCACAGGGTAGTGGCCACGGGCCCCAATGCGTTTGTGCCTCTTTGCTTCGTTCCCGTGATCCCCTCATTATCCAGGACGGTTGCCCCCTCGTGGCCCGGGGAATGTATAGACCGCCTCCCGGTCCTTCCAGGTATCCCGGCTGGGTCTGGCCCCCAGCCTCCTGCCACAAAATATACTGTATATATACTCAGCAAAAAAAGAAACGTCCCCTGACTTTCAACTGTTTTTACTTTCAGTAGACTTAATGTGTAAATATTTGTATGAACACTAAAAGAGTCAACACCATAAGACAACTAAAAATGTTTCACAATGTGTCCCTAAATGAAGGGAGGCTCAAAATCAAAAGTACCAGTCAGTATCTGGTGTGGCCACCAGCTGCTTGAAGTACTGCAGTGCATCTCCTCCTCATGGACTGGACCAGATTTGTCAGTTCTTGCTGTGAGATATTACCCCACTCTTCCACCAAGGCACCTGCAAGTTCCTGGACATTTCTGGGGGGAATGGCCCTAGCCCTCGCCCTGCGATCCAACAGGTCCCAGACGTGCTCAATGGGATTGAGATCTGGGCTCTTCGCTGGCCATGGCAGAACACTGACATTGCTGTCATGCAGAAACTCACGCACTTTTTGCCACTCCTGTCTGGTCCAGCGAAGGTGGGTTTGTGTCCATAGGCGGCGTTGTTGCTGGTGATGTCTGGTAAGGACCTGCCTTACAACAGGCCTGCAAGCCCTCAGTCCAGCCTCTCTCAGCCTATTGCGGACAGTCTGAGCACTGATGGAGGGATTGTGTGTTCCTGGTGTGACTCGGGCAGTTGTTGTGGCCATCCTGTACCTGTCACGCAGGTGTGATATTCGGATGTACCGATCCTGTGCAGGTGTTGTTACACGTGGTGTTCCACTGCGAGGATGATCAGCTGTCCTTCCTGTCTCCCTGTAGCGCTGTCTTAGGCGTCTCACAGTGTGGACATGGCAATTTATTGCCCTAGCCACATCAGCAGTCCTCATGCCTCCCTGCAGCATGCCTAATGCACGTTCACGCAGATGAGCAGGGACCCTGGGCATCTTTCTTTGGGTGTTTTTCACAGTCGGTAGACAAGTCTTTTTAGTGTCCTGCGTTTTTAGAACTGTGACCTTAAATGCTTACTTTCTGTAAGCTGTTAAGGTCTTAACGACCATTCCACAGGTGCATGTTAATTAATTGATTATGGTTAATTGAACATGCATGGAAAACATTGTTTAAACAATTTACAATGAAGATCTGTAAAGTTATTTGGATTTTTAAAACATTATTGTTGAAATACACAGTCCTGAAAAAGGGACGTTTCTTTTTTTGCTGAGTATATATATTAAAATAAAGTGATTAGAAGGTGTCTGACTTCTAATGTAAATACACTATGCTTAAAGAATTGCTGAACAGATTACTTGCACTGTTTTGTTTCAAAATTGTTTACTTGATTGTTATGAAAACTAATTATTTATTTATTATGCTCCTTAGAAACTTTTCTTAGTGATTTTAATATTAATTACAATGAATTTCCATATTGTAATTAGCTAATGTTGCTAGTTTAATACAAGTAATGGTATTTTTAAAAGGAAAATTAGTTTACTTCAGCTTGTTTATACTTAATAATAGATAACTGACATACATCCATTAGCTAAAATCATATAAGGAAAAAAATATTTGCCCAGAGAACAAGTGTTAAACTTTTTCCTTTTTTTCATTTTGGAAAAGAAAAAAACTGCTTCTGAAAACTTTTAACAGCATTTTATAAGTTCAA
Source organism: Polypterus bichir lapradei (assembly GCA_026402145.1). Classification (NCBI taxonomy): domain Eukaryota; kingdom Metazoa; phylum Chordata; class Cladistia; order Polypteriformes; family Polypteridae; genus Polypterus; species Polypterus bichir. Next base: position 1,745,824 of record JANRMT010062836.1, read on the forward strand.
GTTATTTAACTCTTTATTTTTTTGTTTTTTGAACAGATGTAATTTGGCACCAGTGGTGGAGTTTGCTGAAGATGTAGGAAACAGATCTGATTTCATCACTATGAACCCTTCTGTTATACAACGAGCATTTGGAGGATTTCAAAATGAAACTGACCGAGAGAAATTTGTTCAAAGGCTGGCAATGCTGAATGATAGTGTTCTCTGGATTCCTGCCTTCATGGTAAAAGGTGGAGAGAAGCATGTAGAGTGGGTTAATGAGCTGATCCTGAAGAATAAATTAAAAGTACGAACTGCATATCCATCGCTTAGACTCATTCATGCTGTGAGAGGGTGAGTATCTGAATATAAGACAAATGACAGAAAATTGGAATGTTACCAAACCATGGTTATTATGTATGTAACGACATGTGCAAAACTATTATAGATATTTTTCAACCCAGCCATAATGGATGTTTTTATATATGTAATTTCTTTCTTGTTAATGAGAAGTGTCTTGTTTTCCCTGTTAATCAGAGTGGAGCAAATATCCAGCATTTTAGCCATTTAAGTAAACAGTGACCTCCAGCTAGCAGAGTGGAGGTCTTTGGCTTTGTTCCTCTTGCTTCCATGAGTTACGGGGAACATATGTGAGCTGTCCATCTATCTTTCTTCTTCTTCTTACACCACTTGACTATATGTGAGAATTCACTTTTTCCTATATCTGACCTTTCTGAGTAAGATTTTCCAGAGACTCTGCTGTAGCATTTCATTCCCATCCAGTGATAAAAGACTGAATATAGCACTGTATTCCTAAAGTTCTTGTTGCTTGTGTTAAGATATATATGTGTACAATAAGACTTTTTGACCATCACCCTCCCAACCCCATATCATCACCTCCCCACATCCACTTAACCTCCCCCTCTTATTTGCTATATACATAATTTATATATACATATTATCTTGGATTCCTGTAAGTCTAATCATGTTCTTCTGATAATGATTCCGGAGTCAAAAGCTTAGTAATAAAAATTTTAAGATATGTGATTGGATGAAACAGATTATAATTGCTTTATATTTTAGCCTGCTTAAGTAGAGAGAATATAAAGGAGAAACGTGGTAACTAGTGATCTAAGAATTGGTGCCTTTAACTGTCTTTAGTTGCTCTCCTTCCTCAGCAGACATATTACCATACCAAAACTGTTATGCAGAAGGGTTATAAAATACAAGACGCCCTTGAATTCATAGTGAATATTCCATTTTTGTCAGCTTTAGTGTTTATTACCAGCTTTTTGGAACATAATACTTCATAATTCTACTTGATTAACCTACATGCACTAAAATAGCCACTAATTTCCAAGCTTCTTTAACCAGTGATTTTAGTAACTTGGCAGTGATTTTTGTATGGAAGCACAATGCAAAAGCATTATGTATTTTTATTGTTCATCATTTTGAAAAATGTCCAACATTCTAACTTTTTTAAGTGTTTATGACAACTGAAAGTAACACCACCCAAAACCTCTTTTTAAAAAACATTTACACATTGATAGCATATAATATGTTAATTATTACTTCTTGTAACTTTTTTCCTGGTTAGATGATACATTTGAATAGCCGTAATATTATTATAAAGTAAATGAGTTCAATATTAATTGTTTTGTCATAAAACATATTGACCATGCAAATCCTTCAAAATGGTTTAAAAATAGAAATAATTAAAATTGTTTTTATTTTACAGATTAGAATATAGTCTCAAATAGAATGGAGAAACTGAAGAGTCTTTTCCTCTTAAAGTAAATTCTTACACAGTAATTAAACTCCTTAACCTAGAATGATGAAGCTGTTTGTTGTTGCATTTGTCTATCCATGCAGTGTCCTCTTTATTCCTTCAAGGCTTTACCCTCATTCTCTTATTCTCTTTCAAAATATGTTATAATAGACTGCTCAGGCCCTAAATCCTAAAATAACTTTCCCCAGGTAACAATCCATTTGAACATAATTTTAACACTTTGTTGCCAATATTTGCTCAGTTTTTCTAAATGTACTCTATCATATGTTCATAATGTGAGAATATTTCAGACTATTTGCATGGTAATGTAGGTATCTGTATTCAGTCCTGCTACCTCACAGATCCTGAGTCCTAGGCTCAAAATTCCACTCTTGGTTATTGAGAGCCTTGTGCAGATTCCTTATCTGGATAAAACAGAGAAAAAATGAATATCTGTGTTTTATCTATTCTACATTGCATTTATAAACAACTTGTTAGCAAAGATCGTCCATTAAATTTTAATGTTAGTCTTTAAAGTTTTATGATATGCAAACAGTTTGTCAGGATCATACATATTTTTCATAATATTTATGTAATATAAACCTTGAAAATGTCAAGAAAAAATACACTCTCTATACAACTGTTATTATGGTTTTCATAACTGACATCACTTTTGGTAGTAGAATTTTTTTGCATTTTATCTTTTCAGGACTGTTTTTGTGAAAAACTCTTACTACATGCTGGTTCTTGAAAAGATGTAAAACTTTTTACACTTTTTTTCCTTTTTCATGGGCAAAAGAGTAAACAATTCATGTGGCTTTTTAAGAAGTTTGTTCTAGTACTAAGCCAAGGACATTGTTGTCTCAAAACGTCTAATCAACTTTGTACAGCTAAATATTCAGTAGTTATTCAGTTGCAGTTTATGCTAGATAAATAACCTGAGCCTCATGTATAAAACCTTGCTTAGATTCCTAACTAAAATTTTATGCATAGTGACCCCTGTGATGTTTGTTGACGGACTAGGTGCTCCAGACACAGCATGGATTGACACAAGCTGTATGCTCAGAATTGCAAGAAATTAATAACATTCGTATTGAACTTATACCTAGAATCCATCTTATAACCACATCAGTTACTGTTTCGGCTGCCCTGACTCTACCTCTTCCTTTTTTCCATCATATTTAAGACCAGTATACAGCCTGTTAGTCCCTTCAGTTGTGAACTCTGCTTGTGTTAACTGTGTTTCTTTTACTTTTTCTAATTTTTCAGTATATGGGGTGGTGATCCCCAAACTTTTTTCTGTCTGCTGACTAATTTTCTGTCACACTCTACATGCTACAAAACAATGTCCAGACATCTTTGAATTGCCAATGCATTGATGTCCTGAGGTATAGGGTGTGGATCATCCTAGTTTCCCAGCGTCAGACATGAATGTACATCTAGGGACAACTCTCTAAAAGGATAAATGCACATGGTTTGTTTCTAAAAACCTGCCCCCAATTTCCTCCAAACAGTGCACCTTAAACAGCAAGGGTTATAGTGTTCAACAAAAAAAATCTCATATATTAGACAAATATGTAAAAAAGCTAGAAAAAGATAGGAGAGAGCAAAAGAAACTGAACGAAAGACTTGATGCTGAGAGAAAACAGAAAGCTAAAATTGTCAATTCAGGAGCTCAGTAGCACAAGGTAACTGAAGCTTAATGATTAATTTATATGTTGTAATGAGGGCAGTGACAGAAGAGACAAGCACATATCTACACAAATATAGACTACTGCAGTTAGTTGGCTATATGCATTTAGGATTTGCTTCTGTCTGCTATAATACCGTCCTGTCATTTTGACTTTTGCATCACTGTATGGCATAAAAACAACAAACAGAGCTTAGATAAGCATTGTGGTCTATGTATATACTACATGTTAAAATGCTATGGCTATATTTTGTCTGAATTTCCAATTAGAAAGTAATATTAACATACTTTATCTGCCTGTGTGAACATGCAGTCAGAAGGTGGATGCTGTGCAGCCTTGTCTGTGGTACTGCTGAAGTGGTGTCAGTGTCGTTAGGCAAATTTATTGATTTGGGTATTTTGAGCACCAAAATTTGCCTCTTCTGTGACTCTTCATTATCAGCTCTCTTAACTGCAGTCCCTTTCTCCTCCTTTTGATTGGGTGTGATGCACAATTTACTTCAGATGCATTTTTTTGCAATTGTTATTTCCATGAACATAGCTGTTAATTCTTCTAACCTTTCTTTGACTCCACTACTATCATCATAACTGTGAACAACAGAGAACACACACAGCACTTTCAACAAAGTACTGTTCACTTTTACCACTAGTCCATTGATGTCTTCAAATGCTAATATATAATCTGATTTTAATAATCTGATTTTACAGAAAGGATTTTCCCTTGCAACATGTTATATTTATTTTCAACACATCCAGAATGCTCTCCTCAGAATTAAGATACATTTAAGTGTTTAATAGGGGTCATTCTAGGGGACTTTACGACACATAGTTGTAGTCAGAAACTTGCTCTTTATCAGACTAGGTTAACAAGAGCAACACTGATCTTTATAGTTCAAAATCACCACACTTATGAATGGCGTTTTCATGATTGGTTTAAATATGTGACACTCAGAGAGACATTTAATTATTTCCACCCACGTTTAAGCACAATTCACTCATGATTGTTTTCAGGAGTATATATTATACAATTGGCTCTGCAAGATGAGGGTCATCTGTGCACTTATCTTTGGTCTGTCTCAGGTGACAGTGGCCATCCAGTGTGGCAAGCCTATATGGGGCTGTACAGCAGTGTGCTGCCAGACGAGTCCAAACGCCACCATCAACCTTTTAATAAACAATGGTCAAATTCTTTCACTGACTGTGCAGGAGTCCTTTCATTGTAACATCTCTTTCATTGTAACTTCACTTTTGCGGTGTTTGTGGTTTGGTGAGTTTTGTGAAGAGCCAATCTGTGTGGGGGTACCCACTATCAACTGAAATAAAAATTACACAAGTAGCACTTTGTGTGGTATGACATAACTGGCAGTGGCAGTGTTAGTTCTTTTGTAGGATATCGCCAATGTCATGTCATGCAAGGCTAGTTTTCAGGCATCATGATAATTTTTGGCTCATGGTTATGACTGACTTATATGCCAATCTAGACTTCCTAAAGCTGTCAGCCTGAAGCTGTGTGCTGAATTAGTGCCTACATTACAGGCACCATCACACAGAAATGGTGCAATCCTTATTTCGTTACTGGTTTTAACAGCTCTAGTGTATTTGGCAGAAGATGCATTTCAGCGTGAACTGGCTAACTGCACAGGAATCTCACAGTCATTCCTGAGTCATGTTATACCATCCATATAGGATGGTATAATTAAGATGTTACACAAAAACATTCAATTTCCAGGGTGAGCAGGCTGAGATCAAAAAGACACATGAGGCATCATTACTAACACTGAAGAGAGCTGTATTGAAAGAACATATCAGTTAACTGTGATACGTAATTAGTTCAAGAACATTAGAATCCGGCTGATACATCATTGAAATGCACATTGAAGAAGATTTTCTGTTGACTTCATTGCTCTGCTTCCTGGAGTCGCTAAAAAGCCAACACCAAAAGAGTGTGAATAGAACTTACAGATTGTTGAAATTTGTCATAACATTAAGCCAATTTTCATTCCATGTTTGTGTTTTATAAATCCTGACTTTTGTGTGAATGAAAATTGGCTTAATTAGTATAACTTGGAAAGTTTGTGCTTTAGGTATGTGTTCAGCATTTCTTGCATTTCTTGTATTTCCTTTCATCCTACACTTACCCAGATCTTTGTAGACATGGAACACACACGCAATGTATGTATTCCAAATGATGATATACTGTATTATTTATCCTATACAACTCCAGATCTCACACGCAGATAAGGAGCCTTGGATTGAGCTGGGAGTGCTTTTTGCCTGCGAGCTGAGCTCCAACAAGGCGGGGGATGGGACAGCAGGCTGCTTGTCACTTGTGCTGATCGACGCATTTACAAAACAAAAGATGCTGATGGAGGGGTGCAAAGGGATTTAAGGCGGGCAGGGATTTTTTTCGTAGGCTTCAGGAATTTTAGTGTTAAATTAATTAATCTGGATCTGCAGTACTAACCCAGTTTTCCTCAAACATCCCTAAAGATGTGTGTTAAGCTAATTGTCTTTTTTAGTTTGGTCTATTGTGGGTGTGTGCATTAAGTGGTGTGGAAGAAATTTATGGCCATCTCCCACTGGAATGTCCTGGTTTAGGCAATAAAACACATGCAGGAGAAAGCATCAGTCATCGATCTTTATCTAACTCTTGCAAGAGACAACACATCATATCTTATTAGCAAGTGTTACAAAGGAATAGAGTGTCCTCTGCCATATATTTGTACAATTCATTGTTCAGATCACAAGTCCAAGAAATTCAGATCACAATTCCAAGGAAGTCATTACATAATCAGAAAACTTTTAACATGATTGGTTACACCCAGTTGCTAATAGAACATGACAAACATTGATACCTTAAATAACCACAATTAACCCAGTCCACTAGGTGGATTGATAGTCCTGTCAGTTTAAGGAATATGTGACTTTTTAAATGCAACTCTGAGATTTTGCTCCATTTCCCATTACCATGGTCTGTTAAAAAATGCTGTTAATTTTTTTTTTATTATCCAGCTGGGTACATTGACAGGAAACTTAGCCTAAGCATTACAACACAAAAATGATTATGCCTTACATAGGACCTTCCCTTCAGCTTTTTTTATATGTGTTTTTGCTTTTAAGTCACTAAAATTCATTTATCATAGTGAATAATAAAATAACACCTTCAGCCTTTAAGCATAAGCGCAGAAGATAAAATATGAAAACTCAAGCATAAACTCAGCAGATAATAAAATTGGGTTTCTTTTAACAATTACCTGGTCACCTGCTAGGTGCAATTTGAACCAGGGTGCAAATTACTCTTTTACAGTAAACCCTGCAAACCTCTTCAGCATTCATGGCTGCCTTTTGCCCAGCCATTCTAGAATATGGTTGAGCATCACTCAACCTTGAATTAGATCAGGAAGGTCTAAGAATATTATGTTACATATGTTATAATTCACTGACCTTATCTTTTCAGTTTTTGTTCATTGTTTTAAGGTTATACATAATGTTGTAAAAGCCTTTTGGTTTGCTATATGAATTGCATGGGTACTTAGTTTTATTTCTGAAAGGGTGCAAATAGATACCAGAAAAAAATCAAGGTAGTTCGTAGCTATGAGGAATGCAGTAAAACACTGCTCCTTAAACATAAAATATACTGGCTTAGGGATAGCTGTATTTAGAAATATTTTTAAATTATTTGTCATGTTAACATATAAAATCCTTTTATTTGAAATGATTTCTTTTATTCAGTTTCTCTTTCTTTAAAGATTATTATTTTGCCTCTAATTGTTCTTTATGTTCATTTATGTAGCCATGGTTTCTTCATAAAAGAAAGATAAAATATTTTTAAAGGTCATTTTCAAAACCATAATAGTCAGTGTCTAAGAGTACCATCATTAACAATTAAATATGAAATTATTCTATTGGGCACATGAAATGCTGCGCAAGATAGATTGTGTCCTTGGGTTATATCATAGCTAAACAAGTAGAATTTTTTAAAGTGTGTATTGTTGGATTCTTGTAATTTAAATTAATATTCTATACCATTAATACAAAGATCAACACAACTGTTCATGTAAAATATTACTTTTATAACCCAAATTCTTATTGTTGTTTTTGAAAAATATTAAATCATAAAGTCTTTAAACGAGCTAGAATAACTTTATTAATTATGGGAATATTTAAAAAATCCAGTATGTACTTGTTATTTGATTATATTTGAAGATATTACTTATCTAAATATCTTTCAAAATGTCAATGTGTACCGAGTGCTATTTGTAAACTTATGTATATTTAAATAATTGAAATTACTCTATTAGAGACAATTATGCTAACTCCAATTTTAAAAGGTACACATTTACTTATTGGTATGATTTGAAATTAAAAAATTGTATTTCAATAATAAACAAGAATAGTTGCATAAAATGTTTGAAATAGCAAAATGTATGCTTTAATTTAAAAGTTAAAATAAGTATTTCAATAGTAATAGAAATTTGTCATTTTTCACCCTCTGATAGAGGTCCATAGAAAGCTAAATCCCTAAGTGTGTGGATTGTAACACCCGGGGAAATAGGACTATTGACCTACTGCATGCAAACATTAAAGACGTATACAGTGCCACCCCGCTGCCTGCGCTTGGGAAAGCAGATCATAACCTGGTTCTGCTTCAGCCTCACTACAAACCAAGAGTGAGGAAACTATTTACAACCACACACTCATTCAGGAAGTGGTCCCCTGAGGCAGAGCAGGCTCTGAGAGACTGCTTTGGAACTATGGACTGGGATATCCTGCAGGGATCATATAGTGAGAACATTGAGGAGGTTGTTGACTGCAGTACTGACTAGATCAACTTCTGTATGGACATTGTAGTTCCAGTAAGAACAGTACGCTGCTATGCTAACAACAAGCCATGGATTACAAGTGATGTCAAGGGCCTTTTGAACCAGAAGAAAAGGGCTTTTAAAGGCGGAGATCAGCATGAGCTCAAGCGCGTGCAGGAGGAACTCCAAGTCCAGCGAAGGAGCAGTACAGGAGAAAGTTGGAGCAGAAGTTGCAGAATAACAGCATGAAGGAAATGTGAGATGGGATGAAGATCATCACTGGCTGCAGCTCAAAGTGGGGTGCCACCATTGAGAGAGACGTGGAGAGAGCAAACCAAATGAACACGTTTTTAACAGGTTTGACCACCCTAACCCACTCTCACCTTGGAGTACTGCACCCTCCATCCATCCTTCTGCTGATACCAGCATAGGAGAGACATCCCCACCCACAATTACAGCAGCCCAGGGGAGCAGAGAGCTGAGGAGACTTCGTGCCAGCAAAGCAGTGGGTCCAGATGGAGTATCGCCACGACTAATGAAGGCCTGTGCACTGGAGCTGGGGAGTCCTCTACGACACATCTTCAACCTGAGCCTGGAACAGGGGAGAGTCCCGAGGCTTTGGAAAACGTCTTGCATCACCACAGTCCCAAAGGTATCACGTCCTAGTCAGCTGAATGACTTCCGGCCTATCGCTCTAACGTCACATGTGATGAAGACCATGGAGCGGCTTCTGCTTCACCACCTGAGGCCACAGGTCCGCCACACCCTCAACTCTTTGCAGTTCACATACCAGGAGAAGGTGGGAGCGGAGGATGCCATCATCTATATGCTACACCGATCTCTCTCCTACTTGTACAGAGGCAGTGGTGCTGTAAGAATTATGTTTCTGGACTTCTCTAGCGCCTTCAACACAATCCAACCTCTGCTCCTTAGGGACAAGCTGACAAAGATGGGAGTAGATTCATACCTGGTGGCATGGATCGTGGACTATCTTACAGACAGACCTTAGTATGTGCGTCTCGGGAACTACAGGTCTGACATTGTGGTCAGCAACACAGGAGCCGCCGTAGGGGACTGTACTTTCAATGGTCCTGTTCAGCTTATATACATTGGACTTCCAATACAACTCGGAGTCCTGCCACGTGCAAACGTTCGCTGACGACACTGCTATCGTGGGTTGCATCAGGAGTGGGCAGTAGGAGTAGTATAGGAACCTAATCAAGGACTTTGTTAAATAGTGTGACTCAAACCACTTACACCTGAACACCAGCAAAATCAAGGAGTTGGTGGTGGATTTTAGGAGACCCAGGCCCCTACTGGACCCCGTGATTATCTGAGGCAACTGTTTGCAGAGGGTACAGACCTATAAATGCCTGGAAGTGCAGCTGGATGATAAATTGGACTGGACTGCCAATACTGATGCTCTGTGCAAGAGAGGACAGATCTGACTATACTTCCTTAGAAGACTGGCGTCCTTCAACATCTGCAATAAGGTGCTGCAGATGTTCTATCAGATGGTTGTGGCGAGTGCCCTCTTCTACGCAGTGGTGTGCTGGGGAGGCAGCATGAAGAAGAAGGATGCCTCACTCCTGGACAAACTGGTGGGAAGAAGGCTCACTAGGCTCTATTGTAGACACGGAGCTGAACAGTTTGACATCCGTGGCAGAGCGACGGATGATGAGCAGGCTCCTGTCAATCATGGAGAATCCACTGCATCCACTGAACAGTATCATATCCAGACAGAGGAGCAGCTGCAGTGACAGACTGCTGTCACTGTCCTGCTCCACTGACAGACTGAGGAGATCGTTCCTCCCCCACACTATGCGACTCTTCACTATGCAGGGGGGGAGGGGGGGGTAAACGTTAACATTATACAAAGTTATTGTCTGTTTTACCTGCATTTTTATCACTCTTTAATATTGTTTATTTTTATCAGTATGCTGCTGCTGGAGTATGTGAATTTCCCCTTGGGATTAATAAAGTATCTATCTATCTATCTATCTATCTATCTATCTATCTATCTATCTAT
>JANRMT010062836.1:1756098-1778942 GCA_026402145.1 Polypterus bichir lapradei
TATCTATCTATCTATCTATCTATCTATCTATCTATCTATCTATCTATCTATCTATCTATCTATCTAAGTGATGAGCAAACCCCACAGAGTTTGCTTCACCCTGAGTTAGGCAAAATCACAGAAGTGTTTGGGAACTTCGCTGGATTGATCAAATGCATTAAAGTCAAAGGGGAAAGAGGAACTTACCTAGTTCTGAGTGGATTATAATGGTGAAATGATCTTTTAAGTGTCCCTAAGGGTTAGTGAACCATCTGCCAGCTATGCAGGACTGATTATTGTCCCCAAAAGTGTAATCTAACTGTAGTGCCTCAGACAACAAAAGACACAGGGGGAAAAAATACCACAAACAAAATACAACAAACGGCCACAAATGAGCAATAAGTAAATAAAATATAGATTATTGTGCTCACAGAGTCCCAATTGTGGGGCACACGTTGGTCGTGCCATTAAGCAGAAACGTTGGACTGGCTCGTTTAATTGTTTAAAATCATGGTTTTGGGGGTACCTTCCCATGTATTGGTGCCTCACTTTTTTCTTCTTCCATAATGAAGAAAAAGAACCTCTTGTAAATAGTAATAAATTATTTAGTATTTATTATTATTTAGTGGGGTCTCATTCTGACTCAAGGAAAGGGAAAATAAGGGATTCTTTAGCTCTTGTTTTGAGATTGTAGCTGGGCACATGGCTAATTGTTTAGGTAGTGTTATGCTGCCAGTGCACAGGTATCAATGTTATATATATGATGGCAGTACTTGTAATAGTCTCAGTTTGGTTAGCTAATGCAGTGCTTCTCAACCATTACTGTCCCATATTTGTCTTTTTATATTCATTGACAAACCACTAGCAGCCAATGCAAACTGCCACTTTGTTGAACCTAGTATGATTGTTGAAGCAGTGGGGAATTCAGCATTGGTGAAATAAGAATGATTGGAAGAGCATGATTAGGCTTCTCACTTTGTGAAATGAGCTCTTGAGGAAACAGCATTGTAAATTGCTTAGGGGACCCACCACAGCCCACTTGTGAGCAATTGTGGAATCTGGCTTGAATAGTGATTGAGTCTTGATGGTAACAGTCTTACAATAGGCCTCCAGTAAAGGTTCTATGCATGGCTGCTACAGCTCTGTGATGTCATGCTAAGAACAATTTGTTCACCTAGGCCAGTCCAAGGTGAATTTCCAGGAAAATATTCATCACCGGTGAACACATCATTTTCAATACAAAAAATGCTTTGACAAATTTAGCCAATCAACACTAATCCCAATGCAAAATTCCTAGCAAAGTCTCAAAAATCAAAAATAACATCATATTTGTAATCACTGATCTTGAAATAGTCTAAAACAGTACCCCACGTGCTTATGTTTGAATGCTGTCATTTTTAACCTTCTGGGCATGGCTCTCACAGGGCTAGTACCACTAGTTAGGAATCAGATGTCAAACATATTATCCTATTCAGCAACCTTGGAACAGCATAAAACGACACCCTACAGTATATGCCTATATTACTGATCCTCATTTTTTCCAAGCTTTTTGTATCCCATAATGGTGTGAACTCCTGGCGTCAGTTTATGTGGCATGCACAACTTTAAGCCCTTCTGATCATTTCTGCAGAAGACGCCTATTGGTTTACTTTTTACTTAAAATGTTGTGGGTGTCTTGGGTCTAGAAGGTCAATAATAAGAAGAAAAACCCAAAAGCTTTGTGCCATATATAGCTAGTTGAACTGTATATCATATGTAGGGTTATTCTCATGCAGACAAAAATTGAAGTCATTTCAAAGTTATGAACAAAAAATAAAATCTTTCCCTTACTCTTTGAAAAAAACAGTTGTGTGTATCTGGAAAAACCCTGGCATGTTGCCCAGTATTTCTGACGCCTGCCTATAGTGATTAGACCCTGTCTGCTTGTTTGTATGGAAAAAAATAATTTGTGCAGCTTCAGTTTTAATTCTTAGGCATTGAATATCAAAGTGCATATCTTCACTTCAGTATGATAATTAACCAAAGGAATGCAAAAAAAATGTGGCATGATGTGATAACTTGCAATTCATGGATTTCTACATTTGGTTTGAAAATGGAGGGATTGAGTAGAGCAAGAATGTACTTCTGTTTTTCAGCAAAAGAACAATGAGTGGTTGATTAAAGAAAGGCAGGAATTAATATATATGTAAGGAAGACACTAGTTACACTTTTGACTTTCTGTGTTATGCTTGGCAAATCAAGGACAACTAGCTGGGATTTCATTTTTTGAACTATTCATTGAATTAAAGTTTAATTGACTGTTTCATTTATGGTCAAATTCAATCTGTTTTTTTTGTTTTTTAATGCTGAAATAATTCATCCATTTTTGTTAAATTGCATAGTTCAGTATAGAACAAGAACAAGAGGTGATTCCCACAGCATCAGAAGTAAGGCAGGAGCTATATTTGCATAGGGTGCCAGTTCACTCACACACACACGCACACAACCATATAATATTCAAGTCCACACAAACAGTGATCACACTGAGGCCTGAACCCAGATTTGTGGCTGTATCTCCCAAAATATGTAATATTTTCTGATATATTTTTGAACAGTTTCAATGAAAGTGCTTAGTTGTAATTTGGAGTCAGGGCGCAAGGCAGGAACAAATCCTGGGCAGTGTGCTAGCCCACCGCAGTAGCTAGATAGTAGTTTCTGAAAATTAACATTTTGAGTTCAAGAATGCCATTTTCACAATGAAACCTGAGAAAGTAGTTTTAATAGCTGTTTAATATTTACTGATTAGAGCAACAAAATATAACAATAAGGAGTTATTAAGATAGCTTAATCTTTTAAAAGTTCAAAGATTATAACCTTTTAATAATACATTGTAAGTAGATGCTACAAGTAGCAGGACAAAATCCCACAGATAACCTGATAACTGTGCATGAAATAGTGAAGAAAATGTGGGTGCTGTTTTGGTTATCTTACAAAAGGTTCAGGTAGGCAAGGACACCAAGATGTGATAGAATATGAATCAACTGTAGATGCCACACTGGTTCATTAAAGAGCCAACTGACCTACATACCAATACTTTCAATCTAACTAGGTAAAGTTTGAAATTCTAAATAACCTAGAATGCATGTCTTTCTGATGTGGAAGGAACAGAGGTAACATTTGTGAAATTAGACAGGATCAGGGCCTTCCTTTAACTCCAGATGGACCAGAATAAATAATTGAATGGCAGAGAGTTTCAAACATTGTAAAAAGGAATTAAGATGTTCCGAAATAGGTAAAACTAAAAGTCAGTGAATTATGTGTCAAAGTTCAGGTAAGTTGCTGAATTCTGATTTTTTGAAAGACAAAGTTTTTTCACTAAGTAATTATTTTATTTTTAATCAAAAAATGTTTAATGTTTAACTGTTTAATGCTCGCTATCACCTTTAACAACATTGGCACTGTGATGTCATTAAAGTAGCCATATACGTAAATGACACCACCCATATTATTCAAAATAATGGTGCCCATTAAAAATAAAATGTGCTAAACTGGCAACAAAATGAAATTACCAAAATAATGGTAAAAATAATAAATAAATTATAAAACAAAACTAAAATAAAATCATAGCTGTAATATGCTATGTAAAAAAAACAGGTTAAGCCACATTTTGGTTTTTGTTCAGTGTTTAAATATAAGTTGTAATTAAGTAAATGTATGGCCTGTGTAAAAAGGTAGGAAAAGTGTATCAGATAAGAGACACTACATTTACACTAATATGATTAGAAAAAAAAATAATATTACAAAGTGACACATATAGCATGTTTTCCCAGTGTTAACATATGGTTTTGCTGATTGTAAAAATGAACTATTTGGAGGTACACCATGTGAAGCATATTTTATACAGTTGTTTCTTTTATTGTGGTTATATTCAATTGTTTGGAGCCTGGCAAGGAACTTTTTGACTAGTGACACATTCGTTCAGTTTCACATGATATTAGCTTTAGAAAAAATGAGAGTTCAGAAAATGGATTGATGAACTTTCTTTTAATATCTATAAGAAAATATATTTATATTTGTGCTGAAAAAAACATTCTTTATGTAATGGTGAATAATGGAAATGTAAGCAATTTCTTAGTGTTGCAACAAAGTGAAATATATGAAAGTGCTTAAACTTGACATTTATTTCAAATGTAGGAATCCCTCAACTTTAGATGGTTTGACTTATGCCCAGTTATTTTTGCATCAGTGTGCTTCATCTGATCACATACTTGTTTATAAAGAAAGAAAGTTTTAAATAGCCAGCAAAGGAGAAAAATTAAACTGAAAGTAATACAGTAGGTCAGCATGAAAATAGAAAATATCTTTTGAACTGCACTTCATTTTATAAATGTTTTACTGTTTTTATTTTATTATTATTCTATATTAGTATTATTTTAATATAAATAATGCTTGACATTAATGGAATGTAACAAATGCATATTTCTCAGTGTGGTAAAAGATTAATGACTGACCCCAACACATCCTTAACACTAACCACTTTTGAACAGGCAGCATATTTAACAAAATCATGTTTATGGGAAGATGTTGGGATGTTACATTATTGTTTAATTTTGTACATAATTAGTGGTATTTGGCCACAGCCATTATTCCAAGTTCTTGCTAGCTGTAGAAACCCTCCTGAGTTGTTTCTAAAAACTTGTAGTATAACTGCTACCTTTGTATTCTTTGAACTTAGCCTTGTATTTTGTAATACTAGTAAAAAAGATGTAATTGTAAAACCACCATAGCTTAGAAGATGATCACAAAAAAAGGATTCTGAAATAATAGATAAGCATGAAAAAATGAGATCAATCAGTCCAACATAAGTTTCCAAAATAATATCCATCCAAGGTTTGAAGGTCATTGAAGGACTACTTTCTACCACACTACTTGTTATCTCATTCCATGTGTGTGTGGTCTCAGTGTGGAGAAAAACATGTAATATTTGTGTGAAATTTCCCCCTATCAAGTTCATATTTGTGTCCCCGTGTTCTTGTTGAAGAACTTAAATAAAGGTTGAGCTCCACCGTCCAAACTGAGTTTGCAAGTTTATAATACATGATACTATATAGTAGACTAAAGGTAACTTAAATGACCAGTCTAAATCATATTAACTGACAGAAATTGAGCATATATGCATAAGACACAGGGGAATTATTGAGCCTCTTTATGACTATACATTAGAAAAATTAAACATTTGTCATAAATTACAATCAAAGTTTGCTTGACTTTAGGTTGGTATAGTTTGTTTTTTTTAATTAAGTGAAAAATGTGACATATGTCAGCATCTTTTTGTATGTGGAAAAAACCTAAATAAGAAATATGATATTTTCAGCACTTTTTAGGTGTTCCTAGTGTATGGTGATTCACAGTACGAAGAACAAATCAAAATGTTCCTCATTTATTGAGTGTACAGTTTGTTAAATTAAAGGGAATGTTATTATTCTTCAGTTTTTAAGAAAGCACCACATTTACATTAGTGCTTAATCATTCAGTCTTTTTCCTGATTTCGTTTTGTTTAATTCTTTGTGTATATAAAAGCACATTATGTCTTGGACATGTGTCACTATCAGATTTTAAAAATGAAACACACCTTCAAAATAAAGAAGTGAGATATCATTGATATTATTGTTTTCTTTGCTGAATATAATTGAGTATAAAATACTTATGCAGTGATAAACCTCGGTGTATTTTGCAATTTAACAATAAGAGACATACTCATTAACCAGGTATTGAGGGAAATGAAGAAGACAAAAGACTTTGCATGCTAGATTCTATATTTGTTAAAGCTTTATAGCTTTTAAATGCAAAGTGCCTCTTAAATAAGAGTTCATTTTGCCACTATTTTAGGGAAGAGCGATGATTCACAGGTGAGGTCTATATTTAATGTTAATGTGTATAATCCTGTACATTTCCTCTTCATTATCAAAATTAAGGGCATGTAGGATTTTACTGCTGTATTGCATAATTCCCTGTTGTCTACATGTATTCCAAGTGTCAGTTAAACTTTCAGATGAAGCACCTCTGAGGACATAGATAGCTGTTGCCCTCTTTCAAAATTTAGTAGGCCAGTATTTTTAGCTACAGATGATATACTGTAGAATAATGATTGTTTCTAACACAGGATTAAGCTACATAGCTGTAAACTACTGATTTCTGAAATAGATAAATGTGAACAAAATGTATACATGGCTAAATCTAAATACAGAATGTCCACTTTAACAATAGTTTTCTTATTTCTTTACCACTTATTTATAAAGTTTGCATCTATCAAAGTTTCTAATATTTTATACCTCCTGCTATCTGAGCAAGACCTTGATCTTAGCCTCTTAAAACAATTGTTTTTTCTATTTAACCTATTAAAGTCAAAACATAATTTTAGCATTTTGTTATGATCAATACATACATATTATTTTTTGAAAAACATCTTTAATGTAAACTAAATTAAACATCTGGGTTTTTTTTTTTTGGTTTTTTTTAATTAAACCAATATGGGATCAGGGAGCCAGGGCCTATGCCAACACTGTTGAGTACAATACAGTAACCACCTCTGGGATGTCAGTTTGCTATATGGTTATACTCACGCAAACTATTCCAGTTTAGAGTTAGCAGTTCACCTAGCAGGAGCATTTTTAGGATGTAGATGGAAATTTGAGTATCTGAAGAAAATCTACTAAGACATGGGAAAGCATGCAAACTCGATATAGTCAATCTTTTTCTTTCGGCTGCTCCCATTAGGGGTTGCCACAGCGGATCATCTTTTTCCATCTTTTCCTGTCCTCTGCTGGCTAGAATTAGAACCCAAGTCCTCGAAGTTGTGCGTCATTAATTTTAACCACTGCTGGTAGCTTTACCATGCCAATCTTTAAAATAACATTTTCTTTTTTTTCTTACTTGTGCAGATGTTTAACATTTTTAATTACATTTTTTCTCAATACACGTGTGGTCCAATTAACTAGAGTAGCACAGTTGGATTACAAAGGCTAAGTCACCTGAGTATCCACAATATTTAGCATTCATGGCCAAAGAACATCTGGCAAACTATTTTTTGCATGGTAACATTAATAAATATGTTTGCTCTGAGTGGTCTTACATTTGGCTACATGGCATAATGAGTGAATTTCATAGTTATTTACAAACTAACCACCTGATGTAATTTATTAATGATTGTGGTGCTAGCACTTAACAGGGTGGTCCTTTTCATAGCCAATTTGGGGATTTGGAATCAAGATTTTAAAGTTTTAAATTGAAGCAGTGCCCAACAAGTAAAAGTTAAACTATGTTAAACTATTAAATAATTTGCTAAGCTGGATTCAAAATATTGAAAATATATTTATTCCAGAATTTATTTTGAACTGTTAGCTTAAAAAGTGAAGGAAATGAGGAATGTTATCCTTTGTGTTATCCTTTGCATGTTTAATTCAAGTATAAGACTATGTACAGAAACCAAATATGGATATGATGGCAGTTCATAAATCCCATGTCCATAGGTTTATATTAGGAGCATTGTTTAAAGCTGCACAAAATTATAAAACCAAGTATGGAACAGCATACTAATTACGTAACAAAAACAAATAACAGTTTGTTTATGCACATTGATATTGATATTGACTAGTATTTTTTGATAGTATATGAAATGTTGATATTGCAGAGAAAATTATTGTGTATTGATTATAGAGTACAGAGCTATAAACAAAAAGTACAAAAACTACTATGATATACATAAAAATACAAGTTCTGAGCTTGAACAGTTTTTGTTACATCTGAAAAACATATCAATCTTATAAATGGCATGTTCATGAAAGTATATTATGAGACAGTTATGAAAATAATTTTTTGGAAAGTACACAGCATTAACAAATTTCATTATGTACAGAGAAATAGTCTGAATATGAAAGCAAAGATGTAACTAAATTGGATATGCAACAATGAGAATCAGTTAACTGACAGGAAAGTTATACCAATTGCAAAATGGTCTGTGTATATATACTGTATATATATATATAGTCTGAAGAACAGAGCTGGAGCAAGGCAGACAACTAGAATGTTGCTCAGTTAACTGTGTTTGAAGGCACATTACAATACTGAACAAATCCCCAATAGTGCTACAAGCAGTGTGGTGTTGCAGAAATGGATCCTTATCACCAGGCAGCGGCAGCCACTCAGCAATCGCAGGATGTTCCCCTTTCTCCTAACCCAGAGAACAGGATGGATAGGGCTCCTGCTCTTATTTGTGCCAGAGATATAATTCGAAAGATGGCATCTTCGAATGACCCACATCTACCATGATGCACTGGGACAGACGAGTTGCCATCATGGCACCTCTTTAGACCAGCAATGCTCAGCAAGCTATGTGAAATATAAATCTTAATAAACATAAAGATTCCAAATTTTTGAAGCAGCATATTTTTTTTTGTACTGCTATGATTTTCGTGCCAGCCTAGGCTTTGCAGGACAGGAGGTGCTTGCATTACTGAACTCTGGTAGTGACCTGGTAGTGTAAACCAATGCAACTTGCACCAGCAGTGACATTGCAAAAATGTGGAGCAAGTAAACATTATTTGTGTTTCTGGTGACATTAAACAATATGAGACTGTGCTACTTCTAGTGAAATATAAGAATATGCATGGTTTGGACAATAGTTCCAGACACTTGCCCCTGGCCTATACTTGTGGGAATACCTTTTCCTGCAAATATTTAAAAGCTGCAAAGAGCATGTTTCTCCGTTAAAGGCTGTGCCTGTGGAAGAAGGGGAGGGGCAAAGTTGTCCCAAAGTTAAACATGATTTTTCTAGTGTGAATGGAGAAAAAAGTCCCATGGTGAAACTGGAGGAAATGTTTTAGAAGTTTTCCAGTATAGCCAGTTGTGCCTAATGGTATTGCGCCTTCAACCTCCTCTGCTGTTGATGGGGGTTGGGAACTCAAGGTGCATTGGCTGGTACTCTGTCAATAATTATATAGTATAATAATAATTATACTCTGTACATACAGTATAATTACTTTTATTGTATAACCCGAGATATCAGTGAAGTATAATCCAGTGCATATAAAAAAATTAGTGAAGTTGTCTTTATTTTGTATTTCACTTGTATTGTAGCTTCTTTGCTATTAGTATCCATCCAGTGCTGGAAAAACATGATAAGCTGATGCTCTCAAATTCTCTTTTATCAGCCAAGGCATGCTACCCTAGCTATGTTCACCATATCAAAAAAACCTCCTGTACTGTAAAGGTACTTACCATGTTTGAAAATCGTATGTACCAAATACGTAACTTGCCACAGACTCAAATACAACTTTGTTAAGATATTTTGCACTCAAAGTTTAGCTGCCTTAATTTACTTTTCCTTTACTGGCCGATAGCATGCAATGAAAGTTTGCTTTAAAAATGATTTGTTATATTATACTACTTAAAAATTGCAGTGGGGCGGCACAGTGGTGCAGTGGTAGCGCTGCTGGCTTGCAGTAAGGAGACCTGGGTTCGCTTCCCGGGTCCTCCCAGTATTGAGTTTGCATGTTCTCCCCATGTCTGCATGGGTTCCCTCTGTGTGCTCCGGTTTCCTCCCACAGTCCAAAGACATTCAGGTTAGGTGCATTGACGATCCTAAATTGTGCTTGGTGTGTGTGTGCCCTGTGGTGGGCTGGCACCCTGCCTGGGATTTGTTCCTGCCTTGCACCCTGTGTTGGCTGGGATTGGCTCCAGCAGACCACTGTGTTAGGATATAGCGGGTTGGATAATGACTGACTTAAAAATTGCAATGCTACTCTGACATAACTATATACCTAAAGCCGAGTCGGCATCTGTTTTTATATGAATGTTTGTTCTGCAAGAACTGCTGTGAATATTTTCATGAAAATTGGAGGAAAAATCAAGTATACAGTAGTTCAACTCAGATTATAGGCTATATGGCATCACAATGCTGTACTAGAGGGCAGCTCAGAGTGGAACAAGTGACATAAAATACCACAGTGTGGTCTATCATTTTATTAAGTTTCTGAACCCAATTTGTAATGAATAACTCAGGAGAAAATATATCAGTATCTATATATATTTCTTGATGAAAGAAAAAGTTAAGTGAGATGGCCAGGAATCAGGCTCAGATAAAGTTTTTGAAGGCAATATAGCACTCTTTCTCTGACATATTTAAAGTAGCATTCTTTTAAACATTTGAGTTTTAAAAAAAGTAACTCTACAGCTGGGTTCAAATCTTATAATGAATTGGGATCACCAATTGTATTTAGTCTGAACACAAACTTTTGAAATAATACCTGGATAATACTGTGTAACACATCTAATCTGCTTTCTGTCCCACATTATTAAATAAGCATTTTGATGCATGCTTTATTAAAAGTATTAAATACATAATCAACCTTTTTTGATGCCCTAATTTCAAATATTTAGAATGAGATGAAATATGGGATCATTCAAAGCTGAGGAGTCAATAGTTAAGATAAAGCATAATATATTTCTTATGTTAACAAGATCATCATTTGAGAAAATAGAATCAGAGTGTTGGTTGGCCGAATTATTTAATAACTTTTACATCTAGTTTGCAGGGCACAATATCATGTTCCTCAGGCCATAGTTCCTCTCTTGAGTATAAGCACATCTGACATTCTTGGTGGCTTCATATAGGTGTTTGAAAAACTTAATTGTTTAGCCACATATCAGTAGTTTTGATCGACAAAATTTGCCAAAACATTTTTAATGGAAGAAAAATTGCAGAGCATTTGCACACAGGTCTGACACTATCATTTAGGCAAATTAGTCCATTGTATAGGGTGGACAAATTTGGGGGGCAGCATTGTTTTTAAACAATACAGACTCAAGGATAACTTGCAAACACTCAGACATAATATAACAGTCTTATTCCTGCTAACCTGATTACTTAGTTTTGTGTTGTGATGTACACAAGCCACCACTATTATGGGTGTTGTTTGAAACCTGTGGGGGTCTTAAATGCATTGTTTAAGTCTGATTGAATTCAAACCATAATTATATATTTTGCCTATGCTGTTGATAATCATCTCCTAAATGGGCTTACATTAAAACATGCATTTAAACTTGGCAAATATCATTTACTGTTGTTCACAACCGTCTATGACTATTTACTTGCTGGAGAAGTTTTCAATAGTCTGTCACTCACTAGAGGAACTCTCAGAGATTCTATAAGGATTGGATACTTATGTGGCATTATTTGCATGCGTTAGTGAGGAAGCACTAAATAGGAATCGTGGGTAAATGTTTAAGGATTATCATTATACTTTATTTTCATTGAATTTAGTGAGTATATTAAGCTTGTCAATTTATATCAGTAATCACAATAAAATTTATATGTTTATGGAGCTATTGATTTTAAGTAAATTGTTGCTATCTTCATAAAAGACCTGGTAGGCTAGTGGTTTAAACAGAGAGCTGCAGTACAAACTTAATAGTAATTTGATTATATAATATCAATAATTCGAGCTTATACTTCTGTGGTTTTATTTTTTTAGTAAACCTTTAAATTCAATATGTAAACAAATAAAGCCAGTAAATACAGCCCAATTCCATTTTTTTCTGAAATGGCACCTCTTAAGAGCATATTTTTATGAGACAGACCTGTTAACAAATATAGCTACAAGAAATCAAATGTCCCCCTCGACATTCTTAACACTAGAATTACCAGAGCCTATGAAAAAACTCGTACATCCAACCCACCTTAAATCCGTTCGCACCTCTCTGCCAGTGTCTTTTGTCCTCTAAATGTGCCGATAAAGACAAATTGCAAGCAGCCAGCTATTCCATCCCCCCACCGACTTAGAACATACACGAACTTCTCCCAGCGCATGCCTTGATTGATTATCTGGGAGTGAAGTGGAGTTTTAGAGTGGAAATAATAGATTGTTATTTGGAACACACGCATTTCATGTGTGTTCCATTTCTGCAGTAATCTGTGTAAACACATTTTTAACACAGAAACGTTTTTCATATTTTAGTAGTAAATGACAAAATATAGGCATAAACTATATAATGTATGAAGCCTGAAATCTAAAGATCAAGTAAACACTTTCATAAAAGATTCAAGGAAACAACAACATCTTCTGTGGCATAGTGGTACGATTGCTGACTTGTAATTAAGAGTCCCCGGTTTGATCCCCACTCACTCCTATATTTGCCGTTTTCAGTAGTGAGCTGCTCTTATTGTTAATATTATACAGTACACACATATACTTGGTTTGCGTCTGTAACACACGATGTACATTTATAGGACTTGTAAAAGTTACCTTTTTTTTCACTGTTATTCCCTCTAAATCACAATCACGATACATACTACAGCCCCCCACCCAGGGATCTGACGCTGTGAGCTTTTATTTGAAACTGGGAATAACTGGACATGTGAGTGGTGTTTTGAGACAATGGAACTGGACATTCTCTCATCTGAAGGGATTAAAGCTGACACAAAAATGCTGGTGAATCTGCCTTCTTCGTATCTCACCGTCACTTGATTTTTTTTTTTATTCAGTTTTATTGAGTGTTACTGCTCATGCTGAATTAGTATGCACCTTATGGTCTATGATGTCAAAAAAACCAGAGACATAGGTATATGTGATATTTGGAAATTTTTCATTTTATGACCTGTATAGTACATTTTCGAAATCTTTGTGGCATGGATGCAACATTGTTCATATTATTCATATTCATTCGAATAACATCTTGCAGTTTGTAATCAGTGACCACGTGTTTTTTTCCCCCCGATCTTGCCAGTCCCCACATGTTGCTGTATGCTGCTTCTTTTGTACTCCAGGACATGCAGAGGAAAGGATAGATAGATAGATAGATAGATAGATAGATAGATAGATAGATAGATAGATAGATAGATAGATAGATAGATAGATAGATAGATAGATAGATAGATAGATAGATACTTTATTAATCCCAAGTGGAAAGTCACATAATCCAGCAGCAGTATACTGATACAAAGAAACAATATTAAATGAAATAGTAATAAAAATGAAAAAAAAAAAGTTAGCATTTACTCCCCCGGGTGGAATTGAAGAGTCGCATAGTGTGGGGGAGGAACGATCTCCTCAGTCTGTCAGTGGAGCAGGACAGTGACAAAAGTCTGTCACTAAAGCTACTCCTCTGCTTGGAGATGACACTGTTCAGTGGATGCAGTGGATTATTCATGATTGACAGGAGTTTGCTTAATGCCCGTCGCTCTGCCACAGATGTTAAACTGTCCAACTTTACTCCTACAATAGAGTCTGCCTTCTTAACAAGTTTGTCCAGGCGTGAGGCGCCTTTCATCTTTATGCTGCCACCCCAGCACACCACCGTGTAGAAGAGGGCACTCGCCACAACCGTCTGGTAGAACATCTGCAGCATCTTACTGCAGATGTTGAAGGATGACAACCTTCTCAGAAAGTATAGTCTGCTCTGACCTTTCTTACATAGAGCATCAGTATTGGCAGTCCAGTCCAATTTGTCATCCAGCTGCTCTCCCAGATATTTATAGGTCTGCACCCTCTGCACACAGTCACCTCTGATGATCACAGGGTCCATGAGGGGCCTGGGCCTCCTAAAATCCACCACCAACTCCTTGGTTTTGCTGGTGTTAAGATGTAAGTGGTTTGAGTCGCACCATTTAACAAAGTCTTTGATTAGCTTCCTATACTCCTCCTCCTGCCCACTCCTGATGCAGCTCACAATAGCAGAGTCATCAGCGAACTTTTGCACGTGACAGGATTCTGAGTCATATTGGAAGTCTGATGTATATAGATTGAACAGGACCGGAGAAAGTACAGTCCCCTGCGGCGCCCCTGTATTGCTGAACACAATGTCAGACCTGCAGTTCCCAAGACGCACATATTGAGGTCTGTCTGTAAGATAGTCCACAATCCATGCCACCAGGTGTGAGTCTACTCCCATCTCAGTCAGCTTGTGTCTAAGGAGCAGAGGTTGGATGGTGTTGAAGGTGCTAGAGAAGTCCAAAAACATAATTCTTACAGCAACACTGCCTCTGTCCAGGTGGGAGAGGGATCGGTGTAGCATATAGATGATGGCATCCTCCGCTCCCACCTTCTCCTGGTATGCGAACTGCAGAGGGTCGAGGGCGTGGCGGACCTGTGGCCTCAGGTGGTGAAGCAGCAGCCGCTCCATGGTCTTCATCAGATCAGAGCAACAGGCCAGAAGTCATTCAGCTCACTAGGAAGTGATACCTTTGGGGGTGATACAAGATGTTTTCCAAAGCCTTGGGACTCTCCCCTGTTCCAGGCTCAGGTTGAAGATGCGCTGTAGAGGACTCCCCAGTTCCAACGCAAAGGCCTTCAGCAGTCGTGGCGATACTCCATCTGGACCCGCTGCTTTGCTGGCACGAAGTCTTTTCAGCTCTCTGCTCACATGGGCTGCTGTAATTGTGGGTGGGGATGTCTCACCTATGCTGGTATCAGCAGAAGGATGGTTGGAGGATGCAGTACTCCGAGGTGAGAGTGGGTTAGGGTGATCAAACCTATTAAAGAAGTTGTTCATTTGGTTTGCTCTCTCCACGTCTGTCTCGATGGCGGCACCCCGCTTCGAGCTGCAGCCAGTGATGATCTTCATCCCATCCCACACTTCCTTCATGCTGTTCTGCAACATCTGCTCCAGCTTTCTCCTGTACTGCTCTTTCGCTGCCCTGAGTTGGACTCGGAGTTCCTTCTGCACGCGCTTGAGCTCATGCTGATCACCACCTTTAAAAGCCCTTTTCTTCTGGTTCAAAAGGCCCTTGATGTCACTTGTAACCCATGGCTTGTTGTTAGCATAGCAGCGTACTGTTCTTACTGGAACTACAATGTCCATACAGAAGTTGATGTAATCAGTTGTGCATTCAACAGCCTCTTCAATGTTCTCACTATGTGACCCCAGCAATATATCCCAGTCTGTAGTTCCAAAGCAGTCTCTCAGAGCCTGCTCTGCCTCAGGGGACCACTTCCTGAATGAGTGTGTGGTTGTAGGTAGCGCCCTCACTCTTGGTTTGTATTGAGGCTGAAGCAGAACCAGGTTATGATCTGCTTTCCCAAGCGCAGGCAGCGGGGTGGCGCTGTATGCGTCTTTAACGTTTGCATACAGTAGGTCGATAGTCCTGTTTCCCCTGGTGTTACAATCCACATACTGGGAGAAGGCAGGTAATGTTTTGTCCAGCGTTACATGGTTAACGTCTCCAGCGATTAGCACAAGTGCCTCAGGGTGCTGCGTTTGTAACTTAGCAACTGCGGAATGGATGATGTCACTCGCTATCTCCGTGTTCGCTTGAGGGGGGATGTAATCAATAACAACAATCACGTGTCCAAACTCTCTGGGCAAGTAATAGGGACGCAGACCTACGGCCAACAGTTCGATGTCCCTGCAGCAAGTGGAGATTTTAACGTTTACATGTCCTGAGTTGCACCACTTTGTATTGACATAGAAAGCGAGTCCTCCTCCTTTCTTCTTCCCGCAGGTATTTGCGTCTCTGTCCGCTCTAACTGTGCTAAACCCGGGTAGCTCCACGTTAGCATCTGGGATGGTAGTTGTTAGCCACGTTTCACTAAAACACAGCAAGCTGCATTCTCTGTAGGTTCTGACATTTTTCACCAGCACAGCCAGTTCGTCGATTTTATTTGGTAGTGAGTTCACATTTCCCAGGATCACAGAAGGCACCGACGTTTATAACGCCATTTTCTCTCAAGTTGTCTCGATTTAATCTTATCTTTTATCTTTGCGCTGGCTCGGCTGCCCCGATATCGTCTTCTTACCTCGTCAGGTAAATAAGGAACCACACTGGCATGAGCATTTCTTCTCAGTGCTTTAAGCTAACTACTTGAATAGGCGATTCTCGGAGTGTAAAAATCCATGTCAAGTAATAAAATAGTAAAAAGTGTCCAGGGAGCAATTCCACATAAAAGAAAGTGGTAGAAGTGATCAGTGAAATAGAGAAAAATAGAGATAAAAAGGTAAAAAGATAAAGTCATATACGGAGCTGCTGGAAAAGGCTGCAGTAAGTTCAGCACTATATGCAATCATCAGATTCAAATGTTAACAGTTCACACACATGCAAGGATCGTCCTTCCTACATTTACAATGTGTGTTCCAGTTACAATGTACACACTTCTCTCTATGCTGTGGTTTCTATTACACACCTGAAAGAAAGAGACAATATACCGTAGATCCCGGAATACAAGCCGACCCGGTATATTAGCCGATCCCCTTCTCTACCGACTAAATTACATGTATTTGCCGATGACCGGTATTTAAGCCGACCTCCTTCTCCAAGCAAAATTTTCTAAATTTCCTTAAAAGTGTCTCTTCGGGTATATTTATAATGTTTATCGGCGAGAATTTGAGACTGCCGGCATTTTTGATGGAAACTAGGAAGTGATTGCGGAGAAGTTTGGTAAATTGGAACCTTTGTGTTGAAACTATATACGCAAATACGGTACATCGGCGGGTGGATTTCCGGAGACTTGTTATAAATTTGATTAACTTAAATACGCAATACAGTGGACCCTTGACTTACGAACTTAATTCGCTCGCAAAGGCTAACCCATAATGTGTTCCAAACCTCCCACTACAACACTTACTTAACCTTTTCATAATAAAAAACACCAATATTTTTTCTAATGTACTAACCAAAAAGTTATAAAAAGTGCCTAGCTTACTTCGATTAGGCTAGGAGCATGGCGGCGCGCAGCGGTTCAGGGCTCTCCTTTTCAGTGCACTTTTTTGTTGTTTTTGTACTTTTTTTTTTTGTCCTTGTTTGTGCACGGTCGGTTCGGCGAACATCCGCTACACCATTCAGAACCATATAGACATCGGTGTCCAGAGCCAGACATCTGTTTTGAGTGTTTTTCATCACATGCACAACATCCCAGACAACATAGCGAGACCAGCGGGCTCTCCGTGGTTTGTTGTCGGGTCTAGGAGACGACACAGACGGAGGAGGGAAAGAAAGCAGAAGCGGGGCCGCAGATACGGCGTTATGCTAAGGCTAAAAAACAACCATACAAGACCTATACAGAACTTTTTTCTTCACTGAAGGAGCTGCTTTTAATCTCGTAGATGCGTATAGTGACAGTAAAAGGCATTCTATTCAAGAAACAATTTCATACTGTACTCACCATTTAATTTGACATCTTTGGGCTGCAGGAAGGGAGGAGGAGGAGATATTTCCACACAATGTCCATCTTCGTTTCGAAATTACATCCACAAACACATGTATCTGGGCTCCGACTGACGCTACTAACGCTCTCGGTTGTTTGTTTACAATCGCGCGAGCGGATACACATGACCGCATCCGTTTCGTAACGCAAGATGTGGATCGTAAATCAAAATAAATTTTATTTTAAACTTCCCGATAATTTATTATAAATTTTATTAATAAAATCAACAACTAAAACACTTTTTTGAATAAATTCTTTATTTAATTTAAAGTACCGGCATGCAAAGTTACTTCTTCATCTGAAAGATGGCTCTGTGGTTTCGTCATTATTTACTTCCGTATTCATCGGCAAAACCGGCATTGCGCTGGAAATCTTGAATCTGAAATGATACTCGTTGTATAAACCAACCCCCAAACTCCAAGCCAAAAATCTAGGATGAAATTCTCGGCTTGTATTCCGGGATCTACGGTATGTGAAAACATCATCATACTAATGCAATATTATTTGAAAACGAACAGCGTCAGATCGGTTGTCCTGCCAATCACCTGTCCTTCAAAGAAACAGCACGGCTTACAGAGCTCGCCAGCGCTACACTGTCCAGATCTAAACACTAGCATGGTGTATGTGCCCAAAAAAAGTCTAACTGCATTCTCGTACCATTGCTCGCGTACTAAAGTGTCAGCAGGTATTTTTTGTGGCATTACAAGTGTAATTTGGTTGTGTTCATGCTCGCCCCGATCTGACACTGCTGTTTTCAAACAAAGACACGCTATAACAGAGGTGAACTCAGATCGGAGAAAACAGAAGCCCTCCCCACAAGAAACGTCCACTCACATATAAGAACAACGCAGCTGCTCCAGGAATAAAGGCAAAAGTCCGGTGTCATCCTGCCTATCACCTGTCCTTCAAAGAAACAGCACAGCTTACAAAACTCGCCAACGCTACACCGTCCAGATCTAAACACTAGCATGGTGTATGTGCCCAAAAAAAGTCTAACTGCATTCTCGTACCATTGCTCGTGTACTAAAGTGTCAGCAGGTATTTTTCGTGGCATTACACGTGTAATTTGTGAGTATGTCCTTGACGATCAAACAGAGGAAGCTCTGCAGTATACTTGCGACTTTATGCTGTAGGAAGATAAGTAAATAAAGTAAAACTAGTAAAACTAAAAAAAGACACTAATTTTGACAAGTACTATACGTTTACACTGGCTGTTACAGACGCAAATCAAATGTATGCTTTTATTGTATAATATTAACAATAAGAACAGCTCACTACTCAAAATGTTTATTTTAGGAGACATTAAGACTCAAACCCACAACCTTCTGAATTGGAGTCAGCAACTCTAACCAGTATACAACTCAAGAAGTCAGGACAACATGCAACACTAACCTGATTTCTTTTTCTTCGGTTATAGTCTTGGAAAAAAGTGCATTTGTTCTGTTATACTTGTATCTTTTGTGAAAGTGTTTCTTTGATAATTGGAATTCAGGCTTCACACATTATACACTTCATGTCTACATTTTGTCAACTATTACTAAAACATGAAAAACGTTTCTGTTTTAATGATGTGTTTACTGTGCATAGATCGTTGTAGACACGGAACACACATGAAATGCAAGTGTTCCAAATAATGATATAGTATCTATAAAAGGTGTAATTTTGCTTGACTTCTCACTCTATACAACTCTAAGCAACTGACACGCAGGTAAACAGACTTGAGCTGAGAAAACTGTGCGCCGGTGGGGGATGTGATAGCAGACTGCTTGCTGCTTATCAACACATTTAAAGGACAAAAGACGCTGATAGAGAGGTGAGAAGCGTTTTAAGGTGGGACGGATCTACAAGTTTTTTCATAGGTTCTGGTAATTCTAGTGTTTTGTAAATTCATTGTTTTGTGTCCAAAACCTCCATATTTCACTCTACCCATTCCTGGCGATCTTCTCATGTCTCCTGGTTTCTACAGTATTTACAGGTCTGGCGGTGAAGCAAAAGGGGTAGTGGCAGCCATATAGAGAGGGCAGCAAAAATGCTAGAGTCACCCTTCACAGATACATGGGAAACAAACAAGACGCTCCATGTTCCAGCTGTGCCTAGAGTGTTACTTTAAACACTTGAATGAGCCAGTCCCATGCCACCATGTGTGCCCCAAGACTGGAACTCTGTGAGCGCAATGATCTGTGTTTTTTTATACATATTTAATTTTGTGGCCATTTTTTGTATTTTGTTTGTGGTATTTGTTCCATCTGTGTCTTTTGTTATTGAGACACTGAGGCACAGGGGTTAGCACTTCAGCTTCACAGCACAGATCACCTTTTTTGGCCACAATAATTTGTCCAGCATAGTTGTCAGACCATTCCCTAGCCCTCAGGATCATTTCAAGTCCATTGCCCCTTTATAATCCACTCAAAACTAGTTCCGTTCTCCATCCCTATCGACACTAATGCATTTTGCAGAGTTCAGCAAAGTTTCTGTGATTTTGACAAATTCATGGAGAAATGACCTCTTCAGGGTTCAGTCATCTCTACTAATAATCTTTTAAATTAATCTTTTAAATAAACTTTGTTATGATGTGCTATACATGTTTAAAGTAAATATCATCCAGTGAAAGTGTATTCTGATTATAAATATGCTCTAAAAGATTGAGAGTGGTGTGGGGGCACAGTCGTGTTAGAGTTGCTGCTGTCTTTTCTTGGCCTCAGGCTTAATTTCATTCTGGGATATCCTTTGTAAAAGTATATATGTTCTCCTCCCTTCCATCCAATGCTGTAGGCATATTCTTAAACTACTTCAAAAAGTGGATTTAAAAAAAAATACTTAATGGAAAAGTGTTTATATTACTATTGAACTTACTCCTAGAAAACACTTGAAAGTGCTTTTGAATATAAATCACCATTAAAACATGTGCAGAGTAATTAAACATAAAAGGCAAAAAGTAAAGAATTGCAGGATCTTAATTATATTGTTTCATAAATTCAATATAAATTATGATTAACACAATTATAATTTATTTCTAATTCAGCTTTTATTTACAAAATAGCTTTCTTATGACCACACATCCTTTTAATTAAAACTGCTAAATAATACAAGGCTGAGACTTTAAATAATATTATTAGTACCTCAAACATATCAGCATGAGAGTACAATACACTTTAAATTTCCACATTATTATCAGTAATTTTATATCATAATGCCTCAATTGTATAAAATTACAAACATTTTGCTCCACATCTAGATGAAAGATTTGAATTTGCACAAACACCTGATAATTATAATGAGCCACTGAGAATTAAGCACTAAAATGCAATTAAAACCACTATAAAATATATGTGAGAATAATTTTGTTGATTGCAACATTGATCGATTTAATTTGGTTCTCTTAATATCAATTACAAAAATTATTAAAAAGATTGTTTACTGTATTAAAACGAGTGAAAATTGAAAAAAGGATTTAAGCAAATATATATTAGAAAAGAGAATGAAACAAATTGATCTACCTGATCAAAAATCTCTTATATCAAATGTGTGTTCCATGATTAAAGTTGTTGGTCTGTATATTGTACAATGACCTGACAAGCAGAAATTCATTAATCAATTTATTTTTAATTAGAATCTTTTTTTCATATTTATCAGGGCATAAAATCAAAGCAACATGAAAAAGGCTAATGAAAAAAAATAAAGTATGAGTTAATTCAAGGTCCCTAGCGGAAAGAACATGGCTTGCAAAGTGACTGTCCAGTAAGACTATATTATAAAAATAAATGGATGACCTTTTCAATTAATGTGCTCAATCAGCATGCACACTACTAAGAAGCAGTATCCTCAGTACAAAATGAGCTGCAAATGAAATAATGATCTTGAGGCTCATTTAGGGTGCAAAGTAGCTATTAAAGAGGTAATTTCTTTATTAAGAAAACAAAATGTGGAAAACTAAAATGCCTTCCATTTTCTGCTAATACAGTATGCTGTATTTTCTTTCAGAACACTTGTAGTATTAAGCATAATATTCATTCTCTCAAAAATGATCTCTGTAGTTTGAAAAACACTAATGTAATATTGATCTATAATTATATAGTGCAAAGTTAATTTTACAAATGAATAAGCAAATGTAGTGCAAAGTATAGACCCGAGAAAATGCAGAAGCCAAACAGCTTTACATTCTAAAGCTAAGTTCTGACGAATATGTGATAATAATAATTTTCTTTTTATTAATGCATATGGTCAATAAAATAATACTGTTGTCTTATCATTGAAATATCCCTAAATAATAAAAGCATAAATGTGACATTATACAGTAACTTACAATTTTTGATATATGTATTATTTTTATTATTATTATTATTATTATTATTATTATTACAGAGGTAAGCCATGCACTCAATTAAAAAAATAGCTTTCTACAGTACAGAGTCTTGGGTTTACAGGGCATCTTCTGGTAAAATTAAGCAGAAGGCAGGAGCCAGTGTTCTATGAAATGTAAGGCCACATGGAAAAATAATTCCACAATGACTGTAAATCCTTCATTACTGAAGATTTTAGTCATGCACTAATTTACAGGTAAACAGTGTAAACTGATTTGGATAGGTTTTATGCTAGTTTAGGTACATGATGCATGGACAAATCACCAAACTTAATCATCAAGACACTGATAGCTGTATACTGGGATTCTTATATATGTTGGCAATCATTATTATTTTCTTGCATAATGTGTTTTAGTGACATTATGTACATGGTCTGGGTGATGCCAGAGAATTTTAAGATAAAGTTTGTAAGACAGCTGAACAATTCTGTATTCAACATATATTGGACAAAGGAGCATGGCAGATAGTGGTGATATGTATTGTTTCCCACAGAAATCTTATATAGCAGTGTGATCCCACTTTGGAGATAATAGGGGGTCCCCTAGAAAATGTCACTATCTTAGACACATAACCATTTCCATTATATTAGCACTAATACTAAACAATTAACACTAGAATTACCAAAGCCAACGAAAAAACTCATAAATCCAGCCAACCTTAAATCACTTCACACCTCTCCGTCAGTGTCTTTTGTCTTGTAAATGTGTAGATAAGCCCAAGCAGCTTGCTATACCATCCCCCCCCCACCACCTCAGAACGGGCAAGAAGTTCTCCCAGTTCCTGCCTTGATTGATTATCTGGGAGTGAGCTACCCAGAATTGTAAGGGGAAATAATTTGATGTGTGTTCTGTGTCTACAACAATCTATGTAAACACATCATTAAAACATAAACGTTTTTCATGTTTTAGTAATAAATGACAAAATGTAGACATGAACTGTATAATGTGTGAAGGCTGATGGACAAATATCAAATAAACACTTTTACAAAAGGTGCAAGTACAATACGACAGCTTCTGTGGTGCAGCGGTTAGAACTGCCAACTTCTAATCCAGAGGTTATGAGTTTGAAACCAGCTTCCTGGCAAATTTACCATTTTGAGTAGTGAGCTTCTCTTATTGTTAATATTATACTAGGGGGCTTCGCCAACCCCCGTGTTTGGTTTTCCAGATACAAACTTGTAAGATTTTTTTTCTTTGAATTGTTGCTATTTCATTAGTTTCACTTTTACTTCAGAACTTCTGTAAAACCAATATTTGGAATCTGTCCTGTCCCGATATACTGAATCTTTTAAATGAGGTCTGTGAGACTTGTGTTTAATGACTTTGTACCA
>JANRMT010062836.1:1780308-1812851 GCA_026402145.1 Polypterus bichir lapradei
TTTTTTTTTTTACTTTTATTCTCTCAGTCACGATCACGATACAACACTCACCCCTCGCCACAGATCTGATGTGGTTACTTTTTATCTGAAACTGGGAATAACTGTAGATGTGAGTGGTGTTTTGAGACAATGGAACTGGAAATTCTCTGATCTGGAGGGATAAAAGCTGACACACAAACGCTGGTGAATCTGCCTTATTTGTATCTCACCGACACTTGAATTTTTTTTAATTCAGTTTTATTGAGTGTTCCTGCTCACGCTGAATTAGTATGAACTTTATGGTCCATGATGTCAAAGTCGCACAGACACAAAAACAGACACATAGGTATATGTGATATTTGGAATAACTCATTTTATGACCTGTATAATACATTTCGGAAAACATTGTGGCACTGATGCAACATTATTCATATTATTCATATTCATTCGCATGCCTTCTTGTGCTTGTAATCAGTGACAGTGTTTTTTTTTTTTCGATCTTGCCCATGCAGCCTCTACATTTTGGGGCATGGTGCTGTTTGTTTTGTACTCCAGGACATGGACAGGAAAGAATAGTATAGGGAGATCAGTTTTGTGCTATATGCAATCATCAGATTCAAATGTTAACAGTTCACACACACCCAAGGACCGTCCTTCCTACATTTACGACATGTGTACCTGTCGTAATGTACACACTTCTCTCTGTGCTGTAGTTCCTATTACACTGAAGGGGCTGGGGTAAACGGCTGTCTTGGAATGGAAGCTTGTCGATGTTGCATCCTCTTTTGCTTTATCCATCCATCCATCAATATTATTTGAAAATGAACAGCGTCAGATCGGGTGTGAATTTATACTGGCACTGTTAGTTAGAGTAAAGGGGGACGGGGTGCAAGGGAGAGCGTGAACGTGACTGAGAGAATAAAACTGGAAAAAAAGCTAACTTTTAGAAAAACCATACTTTTACAGCTGATCTGACGCTGTTCGTTTTCAAATAATATTGCAATAGTGCGAAAATGTTTTCTGATTGGTGCTATTCAGGTCATCAAATGATTTCTTCAAAATGTCCCATATATTTGTCTCTTTCTTTTTTGCCCTGTGCTGCGTTAAAATCGTACACCAGAAGGTGTGAGATTATTCAGTGCAAGCAGAAGCACGTGGGTGGCCGGTTGCTGTGTGTTATAACACGTTTGACTTGACGGCGATCAACGCACATGTACTGTACAAGGCATGCACGGGGGCCACTGAGAAAAGAAGAGTGTTCTTTGCTCACCTTGCAGAGGAACTTCGTCATCGCTTCTTACAAAAAAAGGCAATGGATAAAGCAAAAGAGGATGCAACATCGACAAGCTTCTGTTCCAAGACAGCCGTTTCCCCCAGCCCCTTCAGTGTAATAGGAACTACAGCACAGAGAGAAGTGTGTACATTGCGACAGGTACACATGTCGTAAATGTAGGAAGGACGGACCTTGGGTGTGTGTGAACTGTTAACATTTGAATCTGATGATTGTGTATAGCGCGGAACTGATCTCCCTGTACTCAGTGCCACACTGTTTTCCGAAATGTACTATACAGGTCATAAAATGAGTTATTACAGATATCATATATACATATGTCTCTTTTTTTTTTTTTGTCCAGCGCGAGCAGGAACACTCAATAAAATTGAATAAAAAAAAATCAAGTGACAATAGGAAGAGAGCAGATTCACCAGCATTTGTGTGTCAGCTTTTATCCCTCTAGATCAGAGAATTTCCAGTTCCATTGTCTCAAAACACCACTCACATCTACAGTTATTCCCAGTTTCAGATAAAAAGTAACCGCGTCAGATCTGGGGCGGAGGGTGAGTATTGTATCGTGATCGTGACTGAGAGAATAAAAATGAAAAAAAAAAATGCTAACTTTTACAAGTACTATAAATTTATACCAGCTGTTACAGACACAAATAAAATGTATGTTTTTATTGTATAATATTAAATTTAAGAGCAGCTCACTACTGAAAACGGTAAATTTGCCAGGGAGCTGGTTTTGAACTCACGACCTCTGGCAGTTCTAACCACAGCACCACAGAAGCAGTTGTGTTGTACTTGCACCTTTTGTGAAAGTGTTTATTTGATATTTGTCCATCTGCCTTCACACATTATACAGTTCATGTCTACATTTTGTCATTTATTACTAAAACATGAAAAACGTTTCTGTTTTAACAATGTGTTTACATAGATTGTTGTAAACACAAAACACACATCAAATTATTTCCCCTTATAATTCTGGGTAGCTCACTCCCAGGTAATCAATCAAGGCAGGAACTGGAAGAACTTCTTGCCCGTTCCGAGGCGGTGGGGGGATTGTAGAGCAGGATTGCTTGCTGCTTATTGACACATTTATAAGATAAAACAGGCTGACTGAGAGGTGCAAAGGGATTTAAGGTGGGCCGGATTTACAAGTTTTTTTGTTGGCTTTGGTAATTGTAGTGTTACATAAATAATTAAGGCTAATAAGGTGGCTATAATAATACAGTGCTCAAGACAGTATATAAAAGATAGCTATATTTAAATAGTGTATGATGAGTTTGATTTTATGTGGACCACTAAAACAACAAAAGTAGGCAGTGAGCTCTACCTTTAAAGTGTGCAATACAAAAGCTTTAACAAATGAATTAAATGAAAAAATAAGCCTTTTCCATACAGTTTTCACAGTCTGAATTTCAGGAAACATTCAGCGCAGAGTGATAAGTCTTATAGATTTCAATTATATATATAATTTTGTTGCAGCTATAGTGGCTTACAGTTTTGCCCACCACTAAATTTTCTGTGTGCAGAAAGCACTAATATGGCTGGAACTGTTGCCAAAGACCTGTAGAATCTTGGGTTTGAATCTTGGCACAGATATTGTCACGACCATTTGAATCTTTCCATCAGCAGGAAAGACATAACACAGAGAATGGTTTAGGAGAGGCAAAAACAAACTTTTATTGCATAAAGAGAGCAGTCAGAAACAGCTTGGATCGTACACAGATGAACAAGAGATTTGTAGTCAATACAAAAGAGCTAAGCAAAACTGTTGTTCTCTAAAAAGACAAAAATGTCAAAAACAAGACCTAAAACCAGAAAAAAAAATTCTGGATAAACTGGTGTTTTTTTACTGATGAGTCATTACCTATTACAGAGGGCAATCAAATTGTAAATGTACAACACAGGATTTAAATATAGCACCATGTCATTATACCACAGTACACACATCCTTAGATACACACAGTATTGTAGCAAACAAACATGTGCCACATATGATAACACTGAGTCTGACTTCACACAACAAAACGATAAACAAACATAAATAAAATAGAAATTTCATTGTTTCCCTTTAAACCCTGACAGGTATACTCTGTGTAGAGTTTGCATGTTATCTGCTTTTAAGTGTTTGTGTGTGTCTCCAGGTACTCTGTTCTCTCTGTCTTACTTGCCTTGCCAAAGATATCTACATTAGGTTATGCAATGACCTTAAATTGGCTCTGCTGTGATTATGCAATGGACTGATTCCCTTATTCCAATATGACTGCTGGAATAGGATATGGCCCCTGCATCTTTGAAATAAATTAAGTAGGTTTGATAAAGCATGGATGGAAGGATCAGTCCTCATAAGAAGCTTCTCAGTGTTTTGAATCACTCGAACTTGATATATCTAATTCAAGGGATGACAACCAATAGTTAATTACATATGACAATCAGAAACAAGTTAGACAATGTACGCAAGATACAGTATAACAAAAAGATACTTTTGGCAAATAAGTCGATGAATATGAAAGTTGGAACATTCCACATTTTTTATTTACAACGTATTTCATGCAAGATTCAGTTATTACATTCTTGTTTATGAAATAGTTTTGTAACAATTAATTATATTCAAATGTCATCAATAATAGGATGCAATTACATGTGCTAGTAGACTACATTAAATATTTGCTTTCTAGCTGCACTTTACAATGAAGTTAAAAACATATCACACATACTCTTGTGGTGTCTCAATGGCCTTTATATGCAGCAGACTGTAGTTAAACTGATATGAAAATGGCATTGTTGATGTTTGTTAATGATGGGCGGTCTGTGACTAATTGTTCATTTTTATTAAACATAACATTTTTCAAAGTATTCCCAACACAGTAGTATCCAATTAGCAATTATAATATATATTTATTCAAGATGACTAATACTAGCATAAAATCAGTTTCAATGTTACCCTATGAAAGGAGGAAAGGAACTAAAATAAGTTCCCTGTATAGCTATTATTATTAGTTAAAACACAGTAAATCATTAAAATTATATAAATAAGTAAGAACTTGGAAAGGAAATTATTTATTGTGTAATAGAAATACAAATAGTGCATGATGAGCAAGAAGATCAGGGGCTTGCCACTATCGTTCGTGTATATTGGGATTAGGCGCCAGAGATCAGGGGTTTAAGCCACTGAAGCCTCTCATTTCCCGACATCACTGTCCATTTCCAGACCCATCCTTGGTTTATATCAGTTAGGGCAGCTGCACCTCTCCCATGTAATTTATTAGTTCAAACTCCATTTAGCTGCCGGTCCATAATGTTTGTTCTTTACAATAATAATCTGCAAGTAATATTGTTCAATAAATTCAGTTTTGTTCAATAAATTGTGCTTACGTAATTGCTTTCCCCTTCCATTAATTTCCAGAGAAGTGACTTTTTTGTATTCTATTAGTTAACTAAAGCAGCAGGAGTTTGCATGCATGCTCTGCCCAATGTCCGAATAATTTGCATTGGGCATCTGAGGAACTGAGTAGCAGCTGTCAGACGAGTAAAAGAGGAAAATATAAGAGTCCAAGTCAACCGCTCTCAAGGTAAAATTGAAACAGTCAATTAATTCCTAGTTGGAGTCACTCACAACATTTCTGTGTTTTAACATGTAAGAGTCGGGAAATTCGTTTTTGCTTTTCAATGGGAAATTTTAAAATTAAAAATTTTAACAACTTTGACATTTTACAAATGTATGCGAAAAGAATCTATCTTTGTGACAATTGTGAGGGAATAATGAAACATTTATGTATTGTGTGTAATAGCTGCTGAAACAGAAACATTAACACACTCAAGACAGGATTAGCACTAATTTAAAATACTCAGATCAAAATAGTTTTAAATGTACTGTATGCATTGTGCCCTTATTTGTCTAAAGACAGACAAGGAGCCAAAATGAATCTCAGGAACATTTACTTCTTCTTCTTCTTCTTTCGGCTGCTCCCGTTAAGGGTTGCCACCGCGGATCATCTTTTTCTATATCTTCCTGTCCTCTGCATCTTGCTGTGTTATTACACCCATCACTTTCATGCCCTCTCTCACCACATTATTAGACCTTCTCTTAGGCCTTCCTCTTTTCCTCTTGCCTGGGTGCTCTATCTTTATCATCCTTTTCCCAATATGCCCATGATCTCTATTCTGCGCAAGTCCAAACCAACACAATCTTTGCCTCTCTGACTTTGTCTCCAAATCGTCCAACCTGAGCTGACCCTCTAATTTACTCGTTCGTAATCCTATCCATCCTCATCACACCCAGTGCAAATATTAGCATCTGTAACTCTGTCACCACCAGCTCACCAGCTCTTTCTCCTTTTTTTTTGGTCAGTGCCACCATCTCCAACCCATATAACATAACTGGTCTCACTACCATCCTGTAGACCTTCCCTTTCACTCTTGCTGATACCCGTCTGTCGCAAATTACTCCTGACATTCTTCTCCATCCATTCCACCCTGCCTGCACTCTCATTTTCTCCTCTTTTCTACAATCCCCATTACTCTGTACTGTTGATTCCAAGTATTTAAACTCATCCACCTTTGTCAACTCTATTCCTTGCATCTCACCATTCCACTGACTTCCCCCTCATTTACACACATGTCTAGACCATATCTCCACCTCTCCAGGGTCTCCTTAACCCACTCCCTACTCTTGCTACATATCACAATGACGTCAGCAAACATCATAGTCAATGGGGACTCCTGTCTAATCTTGTTTGTCAACCTGTCCATCACCATTGCAAATAAGAAAGGGCCCAGAGCCAATCCCTGATATAATCTCACCTCAACATTGAATGCATCCTTCACTCCTGCCACAGACCTCACCACTGTCACACATGTCCTGTGCCACTCTTACATATTTCTCTGCCACTCCAAACTTCCTCATGCAATACCACAACTCCTCTCAAGGCACCTTGTCATATGCTTTCTCCAGGTCAACAAAGATGCAATGCAACTCCTTCTGGACTTCGTTATACATTTCCATCAACAACCTCAAAGCAATCATTAAATCTGTGGTGCTC
Source organism: Polypterus bichir lapradei (assembly GCA_026402145.1). NCBI lineage: Eukaryota > Metazoa > Chordata > Cladistia > Polypteriformes > Polypteridae > Polypterus > Polypterus bichir. Next base: position 1,786,612 of record JANRMT010062836.1, read on the forward strand.
TTTCCTGGCATGATACCATACTGCTGCTCACTAATCCTCACCTCCCTTCTTAACCTAGCTTCCATTACTGTTTCATAAAACTTCATGCTGTGGCTCATCAATTTTACCCCCCTATAGATACTACAGTTCTGTACACCCCCCTTATTCCTAAAAATCGGTACCAGTAGACTTCTTCTCCACTCCTCATGCATCTTCTCACTTTCCAAGATTCCATTAAACAATTTAGTTAAAAACTCCACTGCCATCTCTCCTAAACACCCCCATGCTTCTACAGGTATGTCATCTGGACCAACAGTCTTCATACTCTTCATAGCTGTCCTTACTTCCTCCTTGCTAATCTGTTGCACTTCCTGATTCACTATCGCCGCATCATCTAACCTTCTCTCACTTATTCTCTTCATTCATCAGCCTCTCAAAGTACTCTTTCCATCTGCTCAACACACCCGCCTCGCTTGTGAGTATGTTTCCATCTGCACATCTTTCCTAGCTCGGTACCTCTGTCTACCCAATCAGTACAGGTCCTTTTCTCCTTCTTTAGTGTCCAGCCTCTCTTACAACTCATCATACACCTTTTCTTTAGCTTTCACCACCTCTTTCTTCACCTTACACCTTACCTCCTTGTACTCTTGTCTACTTTCTGCATCTTCACTGACCTCTTACTCGGTATACTCTCCTGTACTTCCCCATTCCACCACCAGGTTTATTTTCTTCCTTCTTCTGTCCAGATGTCACGCCAAACACCCTTCTTTCTGTCACCCTTACTACTTCATACATTGCCACCCAGTGCCTGTCTTACCTGCTAACTGAATTCAACCTTGCAGTCTTTCTTTTTCACCTTCCATCATTTCACCCTTGGCTCTTCCCTTACTCCCCCTCTCTTCTTGATCTCCAACGTCATCCTACAGACCTACACTTTCCCCTGCCACCACTTTGCAGTTTTCAATCTTCTTTAGATTGACCCTCCTGAATAGGATATAATCTACCTGTGTGCATCTTCCTCCACTCTTGTACGTCACCCTGTGTTCCTCCCTCTTCTTAAAATAAGTAAAAATATGTAAAATTCATCACAGCTTTGTCAATCCTTTTCGCAAAATCCAATATCATCTGACCTTCTTCATTCCTCTCCTTGACACCATACCTACTCATCACCTCCTCATCTCCTCTGTTTGCTTCACCAACATGTCCATTGAAATCTACTTCAATCACCACTTTCTGTCCCCTAGGTACACTGTCCATTACTTCATTCACTTGATCTTCTTTCTTATCCATTGCACACCCAACTTGCAGGGCATATGCACTAACAACATTCATCATCACACCTTCAGTTTCCAGCTTCATAATCATCACTCTGTCTGACATTCTTTTCACCTCCAATACACTCTTGACATACTGTTCCTTCAGAATATACCCTACCCCACTTCTCCTCCCATGCACACCAGAACAGAACATTTTGAATTCACCTATGATCCATTTGGCCTTACTCACCTTCCATTATGTCTCTTGCACTCACAATATATCAACCTTCCTTCTCTCCAGCACATCAGCCAACTCTCTCCCCTTACCAGTCATACTGCCAACTTTCAAAGTTCCTACCCTCAGTTCCACTCTATTTATCTGCCCCCTCTTCTTCTGTTCTATGGCCAACAGTAATCCAATTTCCGCCAGCACCCTGTTGGCTAACAATACTGGTGGAGGCCATTGGTAACCTGGGCCTTGACCGATCCAGTATGGAAATCCAAAAGAGATCCTACTCTGCTGGGCCCTTGAGCAAGGCCCTTAACCTTCAATTGCTCTAGGGGCGCTGTACAATGGCTGACCCTGTGCTCTGTCCCCAAGTGGTGTGCGAAAACTAACAAATTCCTAATTCAAGATATAATATAAGGCTAAATAAAGAACAAAAAAAAAATCTCTATTGGTGTCTGTATATTTCATCCATCCATCCATTATCCAACCCTCTATATCCTAACACAGGGTCACGGGGGGTCTGCTGGAGTCAATACCAGCCAACACAGGGCACAGGGCAGAAAGAAATCCCGGGCAGGGTGCCAGCCCACCACAGTGTATGTATATTGATCTGGCAAATTTTACATCAGATGCTCTTCCTGACCTAACTCTCCCCTTTTATCCGGGCTTGGGACCAGCATGAAGCAACACACTGGTTTGTGTATCCCCTATGGCTGGGTTTCAGGAACATTTACTATGAAAAAAAGATTAAAATCATACACAAAAAGATAGCCATATGAATGGACAATATTTTCAGAAGGAATCATGTGCATGGACAAAATGGAGTGGCTAAAACATATAACCTTGACAATCTCCTTGTGAAATTTGTGCCATGCTGGGTCTGCTGTGGCCAAGAATTACAAACTTTTTAATATCGCTGAGCTAAACCTTGAACCAGTGTAGAATAATGTCAGGTATAACAAACATCCTCTTTGTCCTAACTGTAAAATGTTGTGGCAAACAAGGTGGAATGGCTTACTGGACTTACTGAACCTTGTATCAGATGAATCATTACAGGTGGTCCTGCACAGAGTTTTAGACTTGGGCAAAGTTTTGCAGATAATGAAAACCGCAATTTTTCAAATGTATTTGTATATTGTGCTTGAAATTGCAGAAACCTAAACCATATTTAGCTGATTAAAGTTTAATTTTCAGAAAGGAGCAGGCATATTTGAACAATGCAATTTATAAATTTAGAATTACATTGTGATTAAGCAGATTTTGTCTTATAAATTTCAAGAGCAGACATCTATAAAGATCTTGTAAAAATTCGTCTTTAACCAATCTGCATAGCTGAGTAATTTCATAACAAATAAAAATTACATGTATTTTAATAGGCCAAGAAAGTATACCTACCAAAATACTAAAATGTTCCTTTGTTTCATTTTCATATACACTACTCATGCCAATTTTCATGTAAATCATATGATTTAATAAAAATATTTAAAAGTGTAATTAGTTTATTGAATTCTATGTGTTGTGAGATTAGAAACTAATTTTAATCTCTACAGTGATTCACAAATCATCTAATATTTGTGATTGGCATCCCCTAAGGTTTTTTAATTCCACCAAAAAATAATCATCAGCCTCTACAGTTGATGACCTGATGATTTATTTCTGCATTTCTGTTTTTTGAGCAATATGAGTGTATTTACAGAATGCTCGAAGCCCAAGTATATTGAGTTTTAGCATATTACAAGTTAAAGAAAACTAAAAATTCAACACATAAGTAATGGCCCAGGTTTTATGAAGCTCGTGTGATGGTTAGCTTTTCAGGGTGAGGATATTTTTAATTTTGTACTAGTAAAAATGCAAGTGATCTTGCATAGTTCCGTGCTGCTAAATGTAAACTAACATTTGCATGGATTTTGCTTTGAGTACTCTGGGCTTTCCTCCCATATTCAAAAAGACATGTATATTATCTTAATTGACAACTCTAAAATAGTTCCAGGCATAAGTGTGAATGTGGGTGTACGTAAGTGAGCTCTGTGATTTTGGGGCACCTGGTTCATGTCTGCTTTCTGTCTTGCATCCTGTAATGGTGCAGCTCAGCTCCATACTACTGGTTACATCCCAGAAGCCTCCCATAATGTACCTGAGGATGAACCAGTGGATGAGGACACTCACACAGAGCAAGTAAAAAAGTGTAAAAGTGCTTTTATTAAAAACAGTCAAAAACAAAGTGTCCAAAAGTGCAGAGCATCAAAGCATTCAATAAATAAATACATACTCCAATAAAAAGTGAAGGCCTGTGAAGTTAAAATGCAGAATAAAGCAAGAATTAAACTGTCACAGTCATAGGGTCCTTTTTCCATTTGACGAGCCAACACAACTTCAACTTTGCCTTCCAAGCTGTCCCATCGCTTGGCCAGCTAATACACAACCATCCGCAATCCTTTCCAGCCTGACCCCCATCTTGGCTGCCTCAAGCAGCATCCGCCAGATCGCTCCGAGTTGGTGCCCTCCCATCTTCCTTCTCGCTCCGTTGCCATGCCTGTGATCTCTGGGAAGGATTCCACCATGCTCGCACTCACTCCTCTACAAATATTCAGTGGGGCAAGCCGCTCCTAGAGCTCTGATCCTTCGCTTCTATGTGGGACCAATTACTGCACTGCCATTCCACACTAGCTGGTTGGCTCATCCTGTCACTCCTCCCGGCTTTCTTTCTGTTCTATCTTCTTTCCCATTCTTTTATCTATGCTATGTTTCTGTCTTGTGCTCCCCTTTAATACACTGGGGAGGGTTGCAGGTGCCATCGCCTGATTGCCGCCCCAGGATGATAATGAGACAATCAGACCGACTGCACATTCTAATAAGGCAACAGACGGTCAGCTGACTACCTCGCACCAACCCGGAAACAAGCAGTCTTTTTTGTAGATCACCTGCACCTGCTACACTGCCCAGCATGAGCACGTCAGTTATTTATTTACTTAGATACCAACAAGCCGCAGACCTCTCGTACCACGCATCCAAAGCTGCTAGCATAGACTCCAGGATTTAGAGTTTTTTTTGTTGCTGAATATTTCTGTTTTGAAAGCATATTAGTCTTAATTTCAGTTACAAAGTAAAACACATGGAAATATTATTGCAGAACAAGGCTGATAAATCGTAATAATTAAAATTTTTCTATGTGTGGTATCTGTGGGTAGAAGTAGGTGGAATTCTGTGTTGAGTCCTTGCATGAAATATGAGTCTTGGCTGCAACTTCCTGTATTATCCAGGATTTGTTTGCAGGAAATCGTACTAGCTAAACATCAATTTTGGTTCAGTTAACTTACTGTATTTTGCTATTTAAGTAAACTGTTTAAAATGAGATCAGATTATTCCTCTCTTCACTCATTTTTTAGTGTTCTGCTCATTCTCGTCTTTGTTTTTAGTTTTTAAGGTTCAGCCTTTTATCAACACCCCCTGTACCAATCTGTACTTGTGTTCAGTACCTCTTTTTTAAAGTTGTCTATATTGTATAAAATCCAGTCGATACTTATACCCAAAAGCAGCTGTTGTAATTGGAAATAGAGAGTAACTGTTAAATAATGTTTAACATAGTGTATGATGTGATAGGGAATATTTCCAAATTCTGGCACTGGCATTTCTAAATCTGTAACAATACACAAACTCCCAGTCCAATACAAGTTAACCTTTGGCCAATAGCTGTATTTGTTGGCACTATCAAAAGAAAATGCAGAATTTGATAGTTTTTGGTAATCCCTACACTTGAATTGTGTTTTGAATAGGCTAATGTAAAAGATGCAACAGATTTGCAATTAGTAAAAACATCAAAAATTGAAACACAAGCGAAAATTCCACTCCCCAGTTTTACCCAGTGAGTTGGTTGGGAGGTTATCCAAATGCCTTATACATAAAAGTCTTTCACCTTGTACACTTATTCCATATCACACCTAATTCATCCTGTGGTGGGCTGGCGCCCTGCCCGGGGTTTGTTCCTGCCTTGTGCTCTGTGTTGGCAGGGATTGGCTCCAGCAGACCCTCGTGACCTTGTAGTTAGGATATAGCGGGTTGGAAAATGACTGACTGACTGACCTAATTCATCTTTAAATGTAGGACACAATTCTCATTTTTGTTTTCAATTTTAGTTTCTGTTTTAAGTGCTAATAACAGTTTTAGGGAGTTTTCACTTTCATGCTTACAATAATAATGTTTTTTAAACTGTATGTGTATGTTCCCATTGGTGACAGGATTTTCACATGTTAACAGGAAAAACGCTACACTGTAGGATAAAGCAAAATGGACACAACCACAGTGACATAAGCTAAATACCAAAATGGCATACTAGACTAAACATTGCTATAGTGATTTGATAGGATTGTAATATCTTAGGCCTGTTGTCAGCATTATATCATCTTGAATTATCACATTCTTAAAAACTTTCTTCCAAGTTAAAGTAGGAACTTTAGCCTAATGTTTGCTTATAGGCATGCTGTGTTGTCAGCTGTTACAAGTGTGCTAGCTTCGACAAGTTCCTGTCCCTTGGCAATGACTATATTGACTATTTTACAAATAAAACCCTCTTGCCTGCTATAAAATATTAAATTCATCAGCAGTCCTCCTATATTCTGTATTCATTTTGGTCTTTTCAGTTTTTTGTTGAATAGCAAAGTATACATCTACTAAAACAACTAGTTGTTCAAGCAGCATTGTGTTTAAAAAATTCTACAAACATTTAGTTTGTCTAAACAACATAAAAAGTGGGAAAAAAATCTAATTTTGGACAGAAAATTCAATTTCCAGATGTGGTGTGTGTTATTTACAGCTAAAGGAAGGAGCAGTTTCTGTTGCTGTCCAACTGCATTTCCAGTTTACCAATGCGTACCACTAATATGTGTAGATAGCGTGAGTGTCTATTTGTGAGTGAGCATTCCTCTTGTTGGACTGGGATTCAGTGCTGCCAGGATTGGTCTCTAATACAGAATAAAATGGGATCAGGATGAATATAATATTTTATAAATTCTGAACAGATTTGTTAAAAAATTATACTTTCTTACAACCTCATATGAAGCTTACATCTTGTCAAAGAAAGAGAATAGTATGGTAAGCATGTTACTACTGATTAATTGTCAGTGTTTTAAACACAGTAATGTACAGTATTATGCTATTAGCTATATGTATTAATAGCCAGGGTTAGCTGCAGAAACACTGTTCACAATGGACCCTATGCAGGTTGCTTCTCAAGTACTGAGCTATTATACTTTTTTCTTACTAATACATATTTCACAGTTGGAGCACAGTCAAGATAAGTGACTTGCTCAGGGACACATAACAGCAAGTCATTGGTAAGGATGGAACTTACATTCTTGTGGGTTATAGTCCAGTGCCTTAGTCACTATAATATATTAAGCAATAATTTTAATTTGGAATTACTATCAATGTAAAATTAATTAAACATTATTTAACAACTGAGAGTCAAGAATGACTGTCTTTAGTTCTTCTGTTCTCTATGGATTGATTAGATTACATTAAAGTCACAGCTTAGCATTCCATGGGAGCATTATAATTAGGCAATTAAGTTAATATTGACTTTTCTGGCTCAATATCATTATGTAAAGGTTATTGACACATTAGGCTAATGGGTTATTGCTTTATTACCAATATAACAGCTTTCAGAAATTATGAAACCTCTGAATAAAAGTAGTTAGCACAAAGTAAGCCTTACTGCATTCAATAAGAGAGAATCCATCATAGAGCTCAGAATTATTTTGCCCCATGACCTAAATTAATATTATTTTTATAAATGAATTGTACAGAAAGATATTATGTCAAGTACCTTCTTGTGTATTTCCTCTTGATATTGCTAATGCCCTTATGTGAATTGCTTGTTAGGTAAAGAGGGTCTTTCACGGGATGTATTTAAAAAAAATTTCATTGTGGATAAACAGGTATTTTTCATTTTGCCACAAAATACTGTAAATATAATATATATGGGAAAATAAATTATCAAAGCCTTGCTAATATTATGTTTAGAGTATGTGGTTATTTCCATATGCCTTTCTGGTTGAATAAGTGCAAATTATTACCATTATTTGTGTGTGTTCTGCAGAACATCAGTGTAGTGGTTTGGGCTGATTTCTTATGGCCCCAGGTTTTTCAGTTTGAGTGTTGGCCTGGTCACAGTAGGTAGAAATGAAATATTTCCTCGAGAATTCTCTGATTTCTTCCCACATTTCAAAGATGTGCCAGTTTGATTAATTGGCAACTCTTAATTGGGCGAGTGCAAATGAATGTGCCTTGTAGTAGAGTGGCATCTAGTATTGCATTCTATGTGAAGCTACATGGATAGGCTTAGGCAACCCAGAACCTTTTAATGGAAAAAGTGGATGCAAAAATACAGTGGTTGGTTTGATTAATGTTTTTGTTTGTTTCTGGACTTTCTCCCCATGCCTCTGTGGGTCTTTCTGTAGAAAGTAAGGTTTAACCTTCCCAAGCTCTGCATTACATGAATTGTTTATCTAAACTGACCTGATGTAACTTATTGTTGGTGCATATACAGTATAAGTGTAGCCTGTGATGGACTGGTGCCCCATCCAGGGCTGGTTCCTGCTCTGTGCTCAATGCTGCTAGTATCGGCTGTACCCTCTATGACCATATTGGGCTAAATATATTTGTCAATTTACAAGTGTATGCATGAGAATAAAGTCTTGATCGACACTGAAACCAATTTGACATATTTTACTACGTTTTGTATGTTTTTATGTTATGTGTTATTGAGTTGCATTATGCATTATATGTGATATGTGTGCATTATAAAGAACACATGCATTATCAATAGAGACAAAATAATCTAATCAGGCACCCAGAACCGCAGCATAGCCAGCGTGGGCTTGGGTATGTAGAGAACTTTAATATAGTCATGAAGCATATTCTTATAGAAAGGTGAAGCTGTTAATGAATATTCATAATTAAGATAAAATCAGTCTCACATTTTATTGTCAGTAGTGTTTTTGATACAAATTTATATAGATAGATAGATAGATAGATAGATAGATAGATAGATAGATAGATAGATAGATAGATGGATACTTTATTAATCCCAAGGGTAAATTCACATACTCCAGCAGCAGCATACTGATTAAAAACAATTTGTGTTTATAGGTACAACTGTCAGTGTATATAAATAAAATGTATTATTTGTATTATTATTTTAACAGTAATCTCAACTTTTTTTATTATTTTTTAAACTAAAATCATTTTTGACATTTATATTTTTCATACCACCTGTAGAATTTTATTTTGTATCATACTATTTGTAGGATATTAAAATTAATGCTCCCTTTTTTTTCTTCTCCAGATATTGGCTGACCAATAAAATTAACATCAAGCGCCCAAGCACAGGACTTTTAATGTACACCCTGGCTACCCGCTTCTGTGATGAGATTCACCTTTATGGGTTTTGGCCGTTCCCCAAGGACTCCATTGGAAAGCCTGTTAAATATCACTATTATGATGAACTAAAATATCGATATTTTTCCAATGCCAGTCCCCATAGGATGCCGCTGGAATTTAAAACATTAAAGATGTTACATAGTAAAGGTGCTTTGAAATTGACAACTTCTAAGTGTTTAGAGGCATAAAGTGCAATGCTTGGAGTCTCTTGTGCTCCAGTGGCGGACCACTTAACCTGCCTTGGATTTGACAGTGAAGAGTGTTCTTAATTGATGGACTGACAACATAAAAGGGGGATCAATGGAGACTATGCTGACAGCTGAAAGAAATGAAAACTGAATGTAAGAGATGTGTACCAAAATATCACCAAGCAACACACAAGACATAAATGCTGTTAATTTTTTTTCTTATATTCTGTAAGAGCACTTGTGGACAGATCATTTTAAAAAATAAATAGGCCACTTCCGATTGAGTTGCTGAAACAAAAAATGAACGCCTTTTGCTTGATTGGTGCATTTGTAAAGAAAAATGCAAAGTTTGGGCTTAAATGAGATATCTTAAATTGCTGCCAGTTTTTTTTTATGTTGGAAAGACATTGTTTTACTTTGTTACCCTTTCCAGTTATTCTTAAATTATGATTTTTTGTCTTTAAAATGTCTACTAGCGAGGGCTGAGAGGTTAAAGACATTGAGAATGCTGTCACATGCCAGTAGCAGAAGTGATGCAGCCCGCCCTGCCTCATTATTACTAATGTGCCATAGCTTTGCACATCCGTAAACCTGTTTAAAGGGATATCAGCTATGACGGCATGGTGCAATAAAATCTGTGAACATGAAGGATCAGAAAATGATCTCTAAAGGTTATGTATATTGTAGAAGCAGGTTAGGATGTTTTTAAATTCCAAGTAGGTGCCCTTAATTTTGGTACCAAAGATTCCGCTTGCTGTTAAAGTACAGACCTTATAACTAAAATACTGTGTGAAAAGTTTAATGCTGTAATGTTGTGATACTTAGAGGCCTCAGGCTAAACTATTTTTCTATTTGTAAATGTGCTGGTGCAGTGATTACCAGTATACTGTCTTTTTTCCTCTCATAAGTTGCCAAACTGGAATTGCTGCTTATTTAAAAATAAATCATCCACAATACACTCTCTCTAGTAGTACACATTTTAAGACATACTATGGTGTTAAAACCATATTTTTCTATAGGAATATGAATGTTATTATTAGATAGCGCAAAGTAACCAGCTACTGTAATTGTACAAATGTGAATTAGATACTAGTGAAAGTTAAAAAAAAAGTTGCTGCATTGATTTGCTGGCTTCTTAATGAAATGTTCCTGAGCTCAGGACAAAGCTTTGTAAAAGAAAAAATATATATGCCATTTTTCCATAATGTTGCCCATATTTCAGTTTTAGGATCTTTTTTTAATGAGTAAAGGTTTGGGGTAATTTATGTTGAAGATGTTCATGCTTTATTTATAGAATACCTTTAAAAGAAAACACAATCAATTAACATACGCAATTTGCATATTTTTCAGAGGAAATAGTCAAACATCTGGAATCACTCTGGGTCAGGAAATGAGCCACTGGTGATCATTGAACCCCGGATGTTTCAAGTCCAGCTCAGGTCTACTGACCTGCACTGATTCTTGACAATTGTGCACTTAAGGTTAATTTTACACACAAGAAGACTTTAAAACTAAGATTATTTTATCATATTGCTATCAATGCTTTCTTGGGCTTTTCTCGGTTTTCTTTTTTAATCTACATGTGATAAACTATACAGGATTTATAAAATATAGTATGTATTGTGGTGCATACTTTGGGTTACTTTTACTGCCACTATGGGCTTTTTCTCTTCAGCAATAATGGCAGAAGATGGTGTGCATTAACAGGTTAAGGGATCAAAATAACTGAGCACCAACCTCAGAACTGAAATAGAAGTTGGGCATTGACATTAGGTTACTTTTTAAATGTTTTTTTTTTCTTTGTTGTTGCAGATTTGTCTTTATTAAATAATGTAATTTGATAACAGGATGCAATTTAAGTTTAACTTACCAGTTTCCAAAAACTGGCTAAGGATCACAAATGCTGACCAGCCTAACTTCAAATTCATGTAGTTCCTTCCCTGTGTTTTCTGATCCAACATCAGAACTTCTAAAAATGAACAAAGGTCTGGCTTCAGTCACTAAAAAATAGCAAGGTTGCCTCTCCTCCTTCCCAAATGTATGACATTCACTGATGACCCCCTGGGGTACTGTAAGTGCCGGCTTGTTGTGCACAATAACATTTTGTGAGAAAGACACTCTTCTCTTTGCCCTTACAGTAAATGAAAAATGCAGTGGTCAGAAAGGGTTACTCATTCAGCTATTTTTCATTTGTCTTATTAATTTAAATGAATAAAAAAAAAATCAGATCTTTGTCCTCTGCCTTTGGGACTGAACGTCTTTGACGTATTGACCCAATATAAGAAATTTGTCTTAAAGACAGGAAAATCAGACATTTTGTGTTTTAACTTTTGTGTGAGAGTGTAAATATACATCTGTGATGTATATGGCTACCATAATTTGTATGTAAATACTATTTGTATAGGATATCAAAAACCGACTTTAAGGTAGTGAATGTTGTTGGGTTTTTATTGTTAAAATATTTGATACAGTTGTAAATAAAATGGGTTTTCAACTTTCTTTTGTAAGCTGAATGTTAAAGTTAATATTTCTATGTATCAGTGAAAAAATAACAAACTTTTTAAGTCTGACAAACAAAAGTATTTGTCTCTTTATTAATCTGGACAAATATTGACAAATTCTCCAAAATTAATTTCCCACCTTGTCTATTCACCACCCTGACATTCATATGTAGGATGGATATTTCTTTAAAATGTAAAGAATAACTGTTCCTCCATTTTTTTACACACTTTTTCCATGGTGAGTGATGTAGAGAAACAATATAGTTCTCAGCATTATCTTCAAGAAAAACTTATGGAACTTATGAAAATATGTTATAAAAGCAATAGTCACAATGTTTATAAACAAGCCGTTTGTAACAAAGTTAAATTAGGGTATCAAAGCTGTTATCAAGTCTGCACCATTTTCATCAGAGTCTGACCTTTCAGTTGAACAGGTTAGGTACTCATTGATTGATGGGCACTAGGAATTTAGGATTACCTACAGCCAAAGGTTTAATGAAAATAAATTATCCTTCATAACCAGTCTTTTATTGCATTGTTTACTAACAGAAACTAATTGCATTTGAAATGTGTTCTATTCGGAAATATGTATTTGGGGTCCTCCATCATTCAGTGTTACAAAACCAGTAGAGGATGATGTTGTAACCTGACAAAGTTTGCCTTAAATGTTAATATTAGATCACCTTACATAAACTATCAAACCAATGCAGATCCCCTTAATATAAAAGGTAAATAAATATTCCGAAATACAGTTCAATTCAAAACAGACAACATCTAATGAATTGCAAGTTTTTTGAATGTAAAGCTCACCTGCTTAGTAGCCATATGCTTGCTTAAGCTGTGTGTGCTACCTGCAAATGAAAAATATAGAGAGCAGCCAAACCCCTCCAGCTAAGGAGGTATATTTTTAAATACTACTCCCAGTCTGACCAGTTTCATAGAAAATGTGTGCAGGCACCGGCACTCTGTGACCTTGAACTAGATAATTTGACTAGGAAACAAATGGTTGTAATTTTACAGCAAAGACATGTACTATAGACTGGTTCCTGCTGAGAACAGAAATACCTTTTTCTAAACTTAAAAACAGAATAAGTAAGGTCCAAGATTTTTGCCTTTATAAAAAGTAAAGATTTTGTTTTCTTGATTCATAAGTATTGATATCGTTATGATTTTAAAATGTTAACCATGAGTTCAAGTCTGCACTTGATTTTTATGAGCATTTTGACAATATTATTTATCATTGTTTTTGCAATGTTATCACACTTCCTTTTTTTATTTGTTGTTTCTAATTGTAGGAATTGCCATTTTGTGTGTTTTTCAATTGCTGCTGCCATATTTTTGTTAACAAAAAAAATGACCTAAAGTGTCATGTGCTGCATATTACATCATTGTGACTACGGTACTTAAGAAGGCTGCACACTATTATCGATATTCAAGATTCTTAATTTAGTTCTAATTTGATTTAGATTTCAGTTCTATTTAGAGGGTCTTTTTGCTCAACTTCATTTTAGTTTGGGTATTTGACTTTGGTAATTGTTATGATTCTGCAAACATTTTTGTTTTTCTTTGGATTTTATTGTATTTATTTATTCTTTGGATATTTTTCTTCCCTGCAGGGGTTTGGAAGTACAGTAATTCATCAATTAATGATGTAACTACATTCCAGGATGTCAGTTTGTTATGAGAAAGTTCATTATTGGAGGTAGATTTAACATAGGAGGAATATGGATAGATATTCTAATGATCGATGGGATGGGGGTGGTGGTTTGGGCAAGAGTTGTGACGTTCGTGCCACTTGCTGCATACCATGTTCTTATTTGGCCACAAGCGGCCCAATTTTGTACAGTCCCTTCTGTGCGATTCTATGCATCTCATCTTCCTTGTTCACTACCTAAGACATTTCAGTCTGCTTCTCACACATTTGAGCTTGAAGGCAACACCATCTGCCCTAACAATAAAATAATAATAATCCTTTAAATTTATATGGCGATTTTTTCACTAATCAAAGTACTTCAGTTAGTGGAGAGACACTTCAAGCACCACTAATGTGTAGCATCCACTTGGGTGATTCTACGGCAGTCATTATAGCACCAATACACTCACCACACATTAGCTCTTAGGAGGTAAAGTGGTGACAGACAGAGAGCTAGTTAGAGAGAGGTGATGATTAGGGGGCCAGAATGACTAGTGGTGGTCAATTTAGCCTGGACATCGGAATACACCGTACTTTTTACAAAGGATGCCCAAGGATGATCCATGACCAAACAGAGTTAGGACCTCGGTTTTATGTCTTATCCGCAGTACAGTACCATTTTTACAGCACAGTGTCCCCATCACTGCACTGGGGCATTTGGATCCCCATTCAGACTAAAGGTTAAATGCCCCCTGCTGGCCTCACCAACACCTCTTCCAGCAGCAACTCAAGCTTTTCCTAGATGGTATCCCATCCAAGTAATGGCTGGGCCCAAATATGCTTAGCTTCAGGTGGATTGCCTGTTCTGGAGCGCACATGGGTATGGCTTACTATTCTGAAATCTACGAGATATGCCAAGCCATGTACATCGATAGACTTTAACAGCAGAGAAGCCTTAATGAAGTGCTGGCAGGTGACTGCTTTCCATTCATGCCCCTCTTCCAAGTTCTGCAATGTCTCTCTTCATGAATAGGTGCAAACTCCAATGATTCTGCCACTTGACATGTCTTCTCTTCAGTTTCTACCCTCTTTACTGCTTTTGTGGCATATTTTTCAAATTATACTTAAAACGTTATAGAAAGTTAAAATATAACTACACAAGAAATAACTAAGCACTGGCATATTATAACTTTGCATTCTACAGCACACATAGCATCAACGACAGACAATGACTGGTCTGTGAAAGGCGGTTGAATAATAACTTCCAGGGCACTCGAGCAGACTGGTTCTTGAATTTGGACACGTGCTGCATTGCTTTTAATAAAAGAGCTTCATTTACAGAATGCTTATTAACCGAGGTATTATTGTAAAGGAGATTCATTATTCCATTTTTAAAGATCTAAAATTATTTTAGCTACCATTTGTTTTAATTTTTGAAAGGGTTTGGTAATGTTTCAATGCTTCTTGCTACCGTGTAACAACCAGAAGTCACAGCATGTGAAGTAATCGTAATGACATTGTAAATATATCTAAGAGTGTGGAAATTCTAATGTGTCTCCTTGATTTTGTCTTTTGTGCTTAGTTCCATATTGGGCTTAGTTATTTATAGCATTTCTTGACTCTGATAAAGTCTTCTGTTAATATTTTTGACTACACTATCATCTTGTCCATCTCCAGATCCAGTTAATTAAAAAAGCCTGTCTTTTCTATCTTGACTAGATCAGTCATTTGATTTATCACCCTTTTGCCTTTTGGCCTTTTTCTGTCTCCATATCACTACCCTCTCTTCTCCGTTGGTTAGATGTATTCAGGTTTTCTGCTGCCTTTTCCCAACATGGTAGAACAGATGCCCTAGATGAGAGAACAGGAAAGGTGGACTAGCTGCCTTCTCTTTGCAGCATCTGTGCAGTTAGGGTGCACACGGTAACATATTTGTTTAAATGTATTGCCCTCCAGAGAGACAGAAAAAATGGGAAAGCAATTTAAAGGAGCCTAACAGAGAGAGAAAATCTAAAGAGACTTCAAGGACACAGTAACAGCCTTTATATGCATATTATGCACTAGAAGTGTAGTTTATTAGAGTACAACAGTGTAAAAAAGACTGGCAGACTTGGAGAAAATAGCACCAATAAAGGAGAAATCGAAGATCAAGCAAGAAATCGATGGGTCCAAGATGGTGGCATACAGGGAGCAGATATGCCACAGTATCATGGAGCTGAGGACAATGTTGCCTAGTGGCCTCCAGAATTTAAAGGTGTTGTTGTTGATCCTGGAAACAATACCTAGGAAAACCTGGAAAGCAGGGATATCTCAAGGCCCTCTTGCCACTAGTGACTCAACTCATTGTTGTATTTTTATTCTGAGCTGTCTCAATCTCGAGGAGTCATTCTTAGGATAGCATAATATACTATTGTCATTATTAATAAGAATTAAAAAGGAAGACACACATCCCAAATGGCTTAAAATAAACAGAGGATAATAATATATATGTGTGAAAAACAAAAAGACAATTGCTTACTCTGAAGAATTAGCTTAAGAGCTTCAGTTATTTATAAAAAAAATTTTCAGAGAGGTGAGTCCCAACAGAAAAGAATTGTCTGCTTGTTGTCTGACTGCTGGATTCTTTTGTCCCTTTGTTCATTCCCTCCTTCTCATATTTTGATTTATAGGCCACTTTATGTTTGATCATTTGGAGCTGTTGTGATTTTAAACTAGAATAGAGCAACTGGCAGTTACTATATTTACAATTCTGATTTAAAAAAATAATATAAATAAAAATAAAATGTTTTGTTATATTTTTAACTAAAAAGCAAACCACCAAGCAAATAGACTTGACAACAAATGCAAAATAATACTGTGTTGTATAAAAAGGAATATACTGAAGAAAAATGTATTTCTGGAAGCAATATTTAATTGCTTTTCCAACCACAGAAAATGCAATGTGCATACACTTGTTATAGCATACATGCATCATTAAATTAAAATAACTAATATTTTTTATCACATACTTCTTAGTCAGTTCAGTTTGGATTTATAGGGCTGTTTTCATGGAGCCATTTAATGTCACATTACATTTGCAGCATAAAATAACACTTTTTACATACTGTAAGTACAAAAATCTGTTAGTCACACAGTAAGCCAGTCACAGGCTTGTTTTGGCTTGAAACCTAATTTCAGTGGACCAGACTAAGTGCCCCACAAGTGTCTGAATGCTGTTTCACAGGAAGGACACCACCTGTTACTTTTTCAGCCAAGAAGCTGTCAAAATTAGAAAGCAAAGTATTTTATACTTGTGAAACTTTAGAAGAATGCTTTAACAAAGTATTAGTAGCTTGAATAAGGCATTAATGTTAATATCAAATGTTCTATTCTGATAAATGATTTTTCCAAGCTTTTCCATTTTGAATTAAATGTGTACTTCTAAAAAGAAAACATTTCACAGTTTACCAATGAATCTCCTACAATTCACTGAGTAATTGATAAGTGGTAATTTTGTATGTACATTCATAAGTTTTGAGGAGGATAGATAAAACATACATTTTCTAAAAATAATTCATTAAAAATCCGGAGTAATTTACAGCTGTTAATAGATCACTAGAATATACACTACTGATCGAAAGTTTTATAACACCTTTGTTTTTCCAGTTTTTCTTCAAATTTAATCAGTTGAAATGCAATGCATGACCGAAAAGGTAAGCAGTGAACTGTCAGAGGTTTACTTTTAAAGTTTAGGTTAGCAAAAACTGAAAAAAAGAAATTTCAGAATATTACAAATGGGCCTTCTTCAGAGAACAACTAATAGGTTACAACCTATAAATGTTCTGCAGCAGTTAAAGTAAATTAAGCCTTGCAATTTGAAGCAATCAGTTTGCACAGGTGTCCCATCCTCTGTTGATTACTTAAAAACCTTCTGTCTGTCTTAAAGCAGAGTTGGAACAGACTGTGTTGCTACACCCTCTGAGGTACTACTTGGACAATATTACACTGTATAAGGTTGTAAAGTCCAGTGATAATAGCAAGAAGAGGGCAATTAACAAATAAAAATGAGACAGAACATTATTACTCTTAGAAGTGTAGGCTTTCATATAGATAAACCGCAAAGAATCAAACAAAATGTTAGTGTACACAATCCAAAGGCAATTGGAG
The DNA here is from genome assembly GCA_026402145.1 of Polypterus bichir lapradei. NCBI lineage: Eukaryota > Metazoa > Chordata > Cladistia > Polypteriformes > Polypteridae > Polypterus > Polypterus bichir. The sequence continues at coordinate 1,803,981 of JANRMT010062836.1, forward strand.
ATGGGAAGAAACTCTGATAAGAGGTGATCTGACAGACCCAACGTCACAACCGAATCTGCTTCCTGGCTTCAGTCTTAAATGCACTTTACCTTAATTTCCACTGATGTGGTTCACCCTTAAGCTGAAAGAATGTTGCTGGGTCTACTTTACCAGTGCCTTTGAGGATTTTTAATACCTGGAGTAGGTCCCCACGCATTCTCCCCTGCTGGAGACTAAACAGCTTTACTTCTCTGAGACTGTCAGAGCAGGACATGTCCTTAAGCCCTGGGATGCACTTGGTCGCTCTCCTCTGCACAGCTTCAAGTGCTGCTATGTCTTTCTTGCACCTTGGTGACCAGAACTGCAAAAAATTCTCCAGATGTGGTCTTACTAGTGCATTATATAGTTTGAGCCTAACTTCCCTTGACTTAAATTCAATAGTTGTTATGATATGTCCTAACATTTTATTTGCCTTATTAATTTCTTCTGTACTTTGCTTAGGCAATGAAAATGTTGCATCAACATATACCCCTAAATCATTTTCAGAGGTTGCTTTCCTGTATGACAGTGTCTCCTATATTGTATTTATAATTAACGTTCGTTTTGCCCATGTGTAGCACTTTGTACTTTTCTGCATTAAACTCCATTTTCCAGGTGTTCACCTAGTTCTGAAGGATGTCCAGTTTTTTTAGACTGTTTTTGCTGCCTCCACAGTGTCTGCCATCCCTTCAATTTTAGTGTCATCTGCAAATTTCACAAATTTACTAACCATTGTAACAGAATCAATGTCAATAACATGAATCAGGAACAAATAATGGTCCAAGGCAAGACCCCTGAGAGACTCCACTAAACACCTTCCTCCATGTGAAACATTCTCTTTTTATCTGTACACTTTGTCTTCTGCCAGTTAACCAACTAGAGATCCAATTATGTAGGATACATCTGATGCCTACAGCTTTCAGTTTTATAATTAATTTTTTGTGAGGGACTGTATCAAATGTTTCTTTGAAAGTCTAGATAATTTTTTTCATTGACTTTTATAAGTTTTTTTTTAAAGGCACCTCTAATACCGTAAATGATGTTTAAGCGAATATGCTGTATCAATACAGCAGTGGTCTCCACCCCGATCCTGGAGGGCCGAAGTGGCTGCAAGTTTTCATTCTTTCCCTTTTCTAATTTAGTGACCAGTTATTGCTGCTCATTAATTCCTTTTCCCTTCATTTTAATTGATTTGTTTTTTAAGATTTGTTTCCCTGAATTTCTTCATTGTTCCTCTGAATTGCTTCATTTCTTTTCTTAAATAGCACCCAAACAGAAATGAAATGAGAAGTGAGGGAGCCAACAGAAAACCAACTAAGTCAGGGCCTCAAACTCCAACCAGTTCCTTAATTAGGCTTTGATTCTTGTCGTTAATTAAACCCATTCTTTAATTCCACAGCTTATTGCTGCTCTCATTGTGCAATAGAATACATTTCTGAAATTGTTGGTTTTCTTTTACTAAGAGCACTCTTAAAATGTTTTGTGGACCTGAGAAGATCAACATTCCTTAGACCTTCATCTTTCTTTTTTTTCAGGTATTGTATGATGGTCACAGTTTGCTGGTCATGTTTGGGCTCATTTTGTATCTCATTATTGTTTGGCTGCTAATTAAGGATCTGAGTCTTCTAGAGCAAGTTGATTAAAATTAATTCAATAGATGTTAATTAGCAGCAAAAACAGGATACTAATTGAGAAAAGGGTTAAAATGAAAACCTGCAGCCACTGCGGTCCTCCAGGACCATAGTTGGGGACCCCTGCATTACAGCCATCCTTTTGCACAACCACCTCTTCTTCCTGAAAATGGAGTCTTGAGCCATCATTATGAATGAACTTCAAACTGAATGTCCTTTTATTCACACCCACTGACAGAGGTCCATGTGCTCTAGTTTAATGCAACCTGGCAAACTGAAGAAATCTAACAAACAGCTTCCTTTATCAGTTTATTTAGATCAGGGGTGCCCAATGTGTCGATCGCGATCAACCAGTAGATCGCAAAAGTAGTTCAGGTAGATCGCGTTGCATTCCAAAAAAAAATTTTTAAACGTTAGCCTATCAAATATCCTCCCCATGGCATTTGCTACTTGATTGACATACAGAGCGGCCAGTATAAGACCTCTTTTCTTCTAACGCATTGGTCATCCCGCATGCACAATCAAACGCCCAAGCTACTGCAGAACTCCGGCTGTGATCTAGTTAGCCTTTCAATTTATATCGACTAAAGAAGGGATTAAAAAAAAAATTATTTGGGGAGGGTATGAGCTGGATGTGGAATTGGAAGAGGATTTTTTTTCTCACAATGTGTTGAAGATGGCTGGGGTGGCGACCCGGCCGGGACGCCTAGGAAGACTGGAGGAGGGCTTACGCCTTCCCCAGACCATGTGGGGGCGACTGCCCTGGTTCCTTTGGGGGCCACAGGTATAGAGCTTTGAAGCTCCACCCTGTAGGGGCCCATGGTCACCGCCAGGGGCTGCCCCCATGCCTTTGGAGCCCTTGACCTCAGCACTTCCGCCACACCCGGAAGTGCTGGGGGGAAGAAAACTGGGGACACCTGGAGTGCTTCCGGGTATGCAGCAGGCACTTCCCCGACACGGGGGCATGTCGGTGGGAGATTGCCGGGAAGCACCTGGAGCACATCCGGGTGTGTATAAAAGGGGCCACCTCCCTTCAGACAATGGCGAGAGTCGGGAGCGGAGTGGACTGAGCTTACTGGAGGAGGCAAGGAGGCGGCCTGAAGAGAAAGTAAGGCATTGTGAAGAGGCCAGGACTTTGGGGGACTTGTGGGGTTTTGTGGTCCACTGAACTGTAAATAGAATGTATAATAAACGTGTGTGTGGTGAAACCAACATGTCTGCCTGTCTGTGTCCGGGCCATGCCCACAAATGTCACAATCGAAGTGTGTTTGTCTGATCTGCCAATCTATCATTGCTATTCCAAAGAAGGAAAATGTGGAAAGGCAATTTCGAACTGTTCATAAAAACTACGAAACTGACTTAATTCCGAAAAGCGATCTGAGAAAGAGAAAGGAGAGGGAACTAAAATCGCAGTAAATTGGACAGCCGTCATTTTTCACTCGGCTGAATTCAAAAGCTCCTTGACTGCATTATTCGGCTCTACTTATTTATGCGAGTCAGCCTTTTCCCACATGAAGATTATTAAATCCAAATACTGTAGTGACCATAAATGTATTGAATTGTTATTGTGCCATAAAGGTTATTCAGTTATGCAAGGTACATTTTATGTATAAAGTATACTCAGTATATATACACGCACATTTTTTCCCGAAAATTAGCATTAGAAAATCAGGTGCGCGTCATACACGAGGAAACTGCTTGGGCTCGCTCTGTCGTTCGCTCTCTTTCTCTCTCGCTTGCTTGCTCGCGCACTTGGGCTCTCTCTCTCACTTGCTTGCTCACGCACTTGTGCTCTCGCTCGCTTGCTCGCGCACTTGTGCTCTCACTCGCTTGCTCACGCACTTGCGCTCTCTCTCTCTCACACTCTTTGTCTCTCTAAACGCTTCCTATACAACCACAACGCGCGTCATACACGGGGAAAAATTATTTTCGCGATTTTCTTTGTAAAAATTAGGGTGCACGTCTTACACGATGGCGCGTGGTACACGAGTAAATACAGTATATCATTTTTAATGTAGGTAGATCATTTCGACCTGGTCATTTTAAAAGTAGCTCGCAGGCCGAAAAAGTGTGGGCACCCCTGATTTAGATACAATCACTATAGTAGTATAGGTAGCATTTCAATTACACCAGTCAGCATACAGATAAATGATATATTCTAGTAACACCCCTCTGCCATTAAATCTCATCCAAAGGTCTCAAAATAGTTAACTATTAAAAGTTAATAAGTATTCTTACTTAAATAAACATTTAGTTTAAAGAACTAAGACTTCTTATATGTTATCAGAGAACAAAGTTTAAAATTAAATATTAAATATGAACTAATTTTCTAATTTAAATGTGCTGGTACAAATGATGTCAGGATATACTAGTAAAACGGACAGGCAGTCTCAAGCACATTTTCCCCTACATTGTCTTAGACTATGATAATCACTTTAACTTACTGCTATGATGAAAACAGACCTAGAGAATTCTCATTGTAGTAGTATATACTAATGGAAATGTCGATGCACTAATGTTTAAAAGTTAGAAACCACTTGGCAATGATATGTTTTTGGTAGAAACAGATACTTTTTTTTAGTAAAGATACCATTAAATTGATTTTAAAATCTTGCTAAATATTACTTCTTATTTTTCCTCTACATCTTTACCCACTTCTATGTGTGGTTAATGTATAGCCAAATATTAATAATTACTAATTTTGCAAATGGCTACTATTGCTTGAAATATTTGATTAATAATTTGTTTTTGACATATGACTGCAAGGTCATACTGAAAGCAGTTTTCTAATGGTAAACTCTTTTAGCACATCTTTAATTAATCGTGTTTAAATACTAATTAGTTATTAAAGTAATTATGCTAGTGTGATATCTCATAAAGTGGAGAACTGGGCACCAAAGTACACTCTTGGCATCTTGTAGTTCGAAACCAGACTGGATCAGAAGAAAGGATCGAGTACAGAAACAGTGGTGCAACTTATTTACAAGAGTTCCAAAAATTTAGATTTAATAGACAGTTAGTCTGCATTGTATATTTGCATATACAAAAACCATTGTTTTTTTCTTTCGGCTGCTCCCATTAGGGGTTGCCACAGCGGATCATCTTCTTCCATATCTTCCTGTCATCTGCATCTTGCTCTGTCTCACCCATCATCTGCATGTCCTCTCTCACCACATTATTAAACCTTCTCTTAGGCCTTCCCCTTTTCCTTTTCCGTGGCAGCTCTGTCCTTAGCATCCTTCTCCCAATATACCCATCATCTCTCCTCTTCACATGTCAAAACCAATGCAATCTTCGCCTCTCTGACTTTGTCTCCCAACCGTCCAACTTGAACTGACCCTCTAATGTACTCATTTCTAATCCTATCCATCCTCGTCAGACCCAATGCAAATCTTAACACCTTTAACTCTGCCACCTCCAGCTCTGTCTCCTGCTTTCTGGTCAGTGCCACCATGTCCAACCCATAGCTGGTCTCACCACCATCCTGTAGACCTTCCCTTTCACTCTTACTGATAACCGCCTCTCACAAATATAAAAAAACATTGCATCACCAAAATGAATATCAAATATAATACTTGGAGATATTATATATCTACAATGAAAAATCATACATAAGCCTATAACACATTTGCTCAACAGTTGGACTCCTTCCATCTCCTTCAGTCAAATGTCAACCTCTGTTGTCCAGAAACTCATATAGGTTGCAGATTTGCCAGCCAAACCTGTACCATGTTCACATCTTTCAATCTATTACAGAAGATGTAGGAATGTCCACACCCCACATTGCAAACCCTCTATTAGTCTGCTTACTTTCTTGTGCCTGCAACACGTGTTGTACTGAAGATACTGATGCCTACCAATGCTATGGGATCCCTTCTACTCAATTAAGTGATTACACTACTACATATTGTATTACATTACACTATATACTCATTACACTAAAGACGCCCTGTTTCTCTTTCCAACAGCAGTAAACAACTGTGGAGACACTGGCACTTGACCGGGGTGTCATATGGATCAGTGTTGTCCACCAAAATCTATGTGGGACTGAAAGCCCAGTGTACTGGTGATAACACACTTGCAGCAGCACTTCAAACATTTTTTTAAAAATTCTTCTTCTACTTTCGGGTGCTCCCGTTAGAGGTTGCCACAGCAGATCATCTTCTTCCATATCTTTCTGTCCTCTGCATCTTGTTCTGTTACACCCATCACCTGCATGTCCTCTCTCACCACATCCATAAACCTTCGTTTAGGCCTTCCTCTTTTCCTCATCCCTGGCAGCTCTATCCTTAGCATCCTTCTCCCAATATACCCAGTATCTCTCCTCTGCACATGTCCAAACCAACGCAATCTCGCCTCTCTGACTTTGTCTCCCAACCGTCCAACTTGAGCTGACCCTCTAAATTAAGTGCTTTTAATTAACTATTCTATAAAACTTATTCATACTCAAAGTAATGTTCTATAATAAACTTTGTCACACACGCGTGATTAGGGGGTAGCCAGAAGGACCAACAGCACACAAAAACTCACCAGCAGGGGATATAAGACGGCATACTAATACTTCTCTTCTTTTTTCATCAGAAAGACCCCAGACCAGACAAATCCTGATATGTGATATCTGCTAAAACATGAACACATACAAGGAAGAACTTCCGCATTCCATCCATCCCCACGTGATTACTTCAACCTGGTCGCCCTCCGATGACATAATTTCCGTCACATCCCGTTCACGTCATCTGACAGCTGCAACAATTTCCAGTCCATCCGCCATAAAACGAACCGTCTTTCCAGTATCAATGGCGATTGTATATGCTCACTCTTTCAGTGCTGTACAAAAAGCAAATATTTTGGTTCACCTACAGTATATGGGGACGGTTCCCCAACTCTTAATCTGTCTCTCTGGTCTCTTTTTCACAACTGTTATGTCCGAGGTGTGCCTTACCACAGTTAGCAAAGCTGAAACCTGTTATTCTGTTCAATAAAGCAAGTAAATAAACCTTTCTTCAATTCTATGTTCAAAAACTAAGCAGATTACTCAGGAAACACATTGGTCTATTTCTGTTTAGCAAAATTAAGGTAATTAATACAACAGATTGGCAAGAAACTGAAGATTTCAAACAAAGGTGTCTATTACTGTCTCAAAAGAAGAGGACACACTGAATCTAACCAGGACAGAAAAAGTAGGGGAAGGTCTAGACGCATAACTGCATAAGACAGAAAGTAAATAAGATAGTCTGTGGTTTGAGAAACAAACGTCTCCCAGAGGGCTAGCTCTGTAAAATACCAGCACCATCTGGCCATTTGTGAATCCGGAATTGAACTTTAGGAATGCCAGTGTACATCTAGTAAATATAAACTGTTGGAGAATTTCGAGTATCTCTGATGTTCTGTTAAAAAAATAAATGTAATACTAATCAGTCTGTTTCCCTTAACTTAATACAAACTATTTCCACAGCAAGGTCACTGAAGTCTTTTTATACCAAAAAAATATATAAAAAGAATATGGAGGTATTTCTCAACTCCATAATGAAAGAAGTCATACATTTTGGTGGAATGTATTTTCGGCAGAAAAACAAAAAAGCTTTCATAGCTGAACCCTGAAATTGTGATAACACAAAAGGATTTTTATACAAACAACATTAAATACTTTGCAAGCTGAGAAATTTGTTTCCTTCTGTTATAACTATGCTCACCATCTACAGTGCTTTAAGAAGACGTTTGTTTCAGGCGAGTACATTCTAATCCAAAAAGTATAAAGTATGTATGTCTGAATATTTTGATTATACAACTTTCTCTGGATTTCCTGTTGTTGTTACTGACTGAAGAATGAATGATTTGCATTGTGCTGAACCTTTTGTTTTATTGAAATTTGTTTTAATTGGTTTGTGTTTTGTTCTTTAAATACTTAAAATGTAATCACATACAAAAATTTTTACTGCCAAAAATGTTAACACTTAAATTTATTCATTTAATAGATGTTTTAATTAAAAGCGGCTTACAAATGCAGTCAACAGAATCGAGTCAGTATCAGTTAAGGTCTGTTTAGAAACAAGTGTTACAAGACTAGGTTACACTGAAACAAGTGAAAAGTGGCCTAGTTCTTAAAAGTAAGCCAGCATTAAAGAAATTAATGCTAAAGAGTAGTTGAACTTATCTTAACTACTCAAAACCTCCAGTACAAGCATTAGAGGTAAAGAAGGTGTTCACAACATAGGAAAGTCTTGAAGTACATCTTTAACACAGTCAGCTGTTCACCTCACTCCATAAGTGAGCGGCTACACACATTGAAATTTCATGCCAGGATGGAGGTGATTCCCCTGTCTCATGATGGTGCCCCTGTCTACTGCCTTTCCAGGACATACAGCTCCCAAACAGGATGAACCTGCCTTTAGAAGTTCCTGGGTTTCCACAATGGAACCTCACACATTAATATTCATATATAGTCACATGTGTGCGTCACAGGGTCACCTTCCAAGTTTAACAGCGGTAATGGGTATCACCCCAGGGTACGAGGGGGCGCTGTCACTAACACTGTAATCTTTCACCCATAGTAACAAGAAGACACCCAGTGAGTGCAAATGACTCCACCCTTTCCAGGCATAGTTGTATAAAAAAACTGATGCCCCCTGAGAATGCCGTCTCATTTCAGACCCGAACTGCCACCAGAACAGAGCTCCCGAGAAAGACCCTATCGAACTATTGAACCACTACCCTTAAAAGAAAAGTCAGAAAGACTGTTTTTTGTTTAAGTTTAACTGCCAATAACATTATCAAGTGTTATTTTTGTTTAATAGTATTTGTGCTAGGATTAAAAGTGGTGACGTGCTGGCACGAGTGTCCTGCCACCCATTCACATTTTATATATATACTGTATATATATATACATATATATATAGTGAAATGATGAAACTCGACACACTTAAAAAGGTTTGGGGCAGCCACCCATATATTATCCCTGGATGCAATGGGTTTGGTTTTAGACAGAAGTGTCTCTGTTGGAGTCTAGACATGAATTGTTTAAGGTTTGAAAAGATGGTGGTTTTAACTGAAAAAACTGAAAGTGACGTATGGCATCAGCCTGGGCACTTGAACCAGAAGTGACATCTTCATTGATGAGTGAGACAGGTTTTCCCGTGACAGTTCTGCAGAGATAACAGGAGAAGGTTTAGTGCCCCCTGCCACCCACTGGCCTGGCGTGGAAGTACCTTCATTTGGTCCATAC